>JASDQU010881137.1:5248-16852 GCA_032191745.1 Picea mariana | reverse complement strand
TAAGTCAATTGATTTTAATAACCTTGAAAAATTAAATATTTTAAAATACAATTATAAAGAAAAACCCATAAAAATAATATAAAAAAAAACCACCTACAATTTTTAAATAAATAAATGTTATAAAATTGTTTTTAGAAAAACCATATATAACTTAAAAAAATTAAGAAAAGTAAAAAAATATATAATATGATAAGGTTTCCTTGGCACCATAGTTTCTTATTCCTAAATGTATTTGGGTCTTATTAGTCGCCATTCGAGCTAGCAGGGATTCTTAGTAATCGATTTTCTATTCCACTATTAGTATGGCACAGAAAATGAAGCATTTAACTAAAGTTTCAACATTTTCACATAATTTTAGGACTTGTATTTGTTTTTTAACTCTATGTTTTAAGTTTGAGGCCTTATTTGGCTTCATATTGAGGCCAGGCTCTTCAAACTTAGGGAAAGAGAGGCTTCAAACTTATTTAATAGATACGTTGAAAGTCGTATGAATTAATGCTAAGTTGAAACTTAGCATTAATTTGCAACATAAAATGCTTAATTTTTTACATGCTTATATCATGATTGTTACACGTTATGTGGCAATATTCATGTGTGTATTTGGAAATCCACATGCTAGCTGTCCACATACTATCCATGTGTTGTGACATCTGCTCCACTGCTATATTATTACTTAGTATTCCTACAATTTTGAGGCATTGAGTCTTTGGATGGACTCCCTCTCGTGGTCGGATCGAATCCCATACAAAGTTCACTGCATGGGAGCTACTTTGTTGGCCTGTGTCCTTCCCTCTGGCTACTTCATTGGCCTGCATCCTTCACCCTGGCTACTTTGTTGCTGCTAGAAGATGTATTTCACATTCTTTCCTTTCACGCTCTTTCTTTTTAGTTGAATTGTCAACTCTCATGATCTTTCTCTATTGCTGAATCCTCAAGCTTTATGTGTCAGGTGACAATTTTGCGTGGATTGAAACAAAGGGAAGTTAAATTTAAATTTTTGTGTAAAATTGAAATAAGATGTGAATTTATTTCTCCAAATGTACAGGTTATTTCTATATGTACTTTGCAGGTAGGCACGGTTCGTAGTGTTTCTATTTGCTATGGGAAGAGGAGATCGCCAGTTCCGGTTTTAAATTTTAGGGCCCCAGGACCGTGCTATAGAAGAAGTTTTAACATGGGTAAATCTCATTGCTCCTTGAAAGGAGGACTTAACCGGGGCACCTAGACCGCCACTGAAGATATGATTCTCTCCAAATACATTCAAATTCATGGCGACAATAGATGGAGAAATCTTCCCCTAAAAGAAGTTGAATGTCAATTAAGTACTAATAGTGTTATCAATATAAACATAGCCTTGCGTTATGATGGTAAATAATATGAGAAAAATTATTTGCACATCTTAAGCAGTGTGGGAAGAGTTGTAGATTACGTTGGATGAACTATCTTCACCCCGAAATTAAACGCAGAAACATTTGCCTAGCTGAGGAGGATCTCATTATTCGGATGCATTGCCTACTTGGGAATTGGTATGTGGTGATGAGAAAATATGTATCCATGTAGTAACTTCATTACCCACTCAGTTTATATAGTTTCCCTTTCAATCTAAAAGTTTGAGCCTCAATTTTTTGAATTATTGGCATAATAAATAGTACAATGCAAATGCGTGATTGTATTTTACATGCAGGTGGTCCCTGATAGTAGGACATCTTCTCGAGCGAACAGATAATGAAATAAAAAATCACTGGAACACTTTTCTGAGCAAGAAATTAGCAATAAATGAATGTCAGTCCAGTAGGTCACAAAATATGAAATCGAGACAAGAATTTCCTTCTATCGTGCAAACGTATGTCTCTAAAACTACTCCAATTAAAACAACGACAGTGAGAGTTTATGAAGTGCTAAAACTAGAACGCTAAACGTTTATGGGAACAATGATACGTCAAATCCATCTTTGAAATTGTGTGATGTTAAATAAATTTCAAATTCCTTATAGATACTTATGGATGATTATATTGGAAGCAAAGGCTTAGAGGGAATTTTCCTTACCGTGGATGATATCAACCTTCTTGAAATGATAGAAGTTAGAAACTCTACCTGCTGTATGTGGGATTTAGCGGACCAACAATTCTCACATTACCAGCATTTTGCAGAAGAATCATCTACTATAGCAGATATTTTATTGGATTGAACAACTTTAATTTAGAATCCCCTATCGTGGTTTCTAAACTAGAACCCACATAGTATTGTTTCCAAACATAATTTTCAGTTTATATTCTCACAAGAAGAAATGGATTGCAACAACGATAACCAGTTTATTATTATCACCATTTGCACTCAATGGTTAGCCAAATTAGGAGTTCTGAGCCAACCAAGATCTGGAAAAGTTAGATCTGGATGGAGTCGTTTGTAATATTTTAGCTAAGCCAATTTTTTTTCCAAAGATGCCAAAATGAACTTGCCTGAAGGAATTCTTAGCTTGATTTTTTGTAACAAATCCTTGGCTGCCTCTTAAATTCCTTCCTTGAGGGAAGATGCATGGTGATAAAGTCCCTCATTCAATACGCCCTTGATTTAGAGAACAACACCATCACTGTATTTTCCCTTCATACACTACTTCTCTTGATATGACATCTAAACCAAAACCTTGAAACGCTCTGCACTTCACTGCTTCCTATCCATATCAGAATTACTATTTTTTGCGCATTATGGGTGGAAGACAGAACTACAGTTGTGGTCTTCGGTTTTGCGACTGCAATTTAGGTGTAGCATTTTTTCTTCTTAAAAAGGGAAATCCTAGCCATAAACCACATAACCAGAAACACTTGGCGCAACACAATCAACATGTGTCCATTTTAATGTTGATTTTAATACAATCAACACGTGTACATTTTTTATTTTATTGTTATAAAGACAATAATACCAGAATATGGAGAATTCTTTAATCGACAAAATTGGATCAGTCTAAACTTAATAAAAATATAACAATATCATTGTTTCTCTATTAGTGGCTAATAAAATTGTGAGTCTCCTAAACTAATTTTGGATCGTGAGGGTGGAGTTTAATTTGACAAAAGTAACCAATCATATTCATCCACCATTTTTATTAATAAACATTGGATTTCAGCTTAATAATAGTGTGTTAGTAATAATATTTGATAATCTTAAATCAACTAACGTTTATTCAGGATCAGTTTACAGAACATAAATCAATCAATTTTTTTCAAATTCTAATTATATTTTACAGAAATAAGAATCATAATTTCATCACTCAAAGTTGCAGAAGTATATTTCTATCTATGTATATAATATCACATTTTAATGTTCTCTGTCAAACTTGATAAACCATAAGCATATATAAACCAATCCTAAATTACAAGATAATTTAATTCGACTGTGCAATACATGCCAAGGAAATTTCTTCCATTGTCATTCACCACTGGAATATAAGTCAAACTCTAAAATTTCAAATTTAAGACTATTCTATACAAATTTTTTGGAACTATTTATGGTACTCATAATCTTTTTAATTCAAGAATGGAATAACTAAATTATCAAAATATTGTAACCAAGGATTTGTTGAAACTTGATGTTGACGTTTTGTCCAATGGTTAGCCAAATTAGGAGTTCTTATTGGATGGTTGGAAGAACATAGTCTGGTTTGTGCTTAGGCTGGTGTCTAAATTCACAGTTAAACTAGGTTAGTGTCTAAATTCACAATTAAAGAGACAAGTCTCGTCTACCAGGAAAATGATTTCCACGTACTTCCCATGCAAAATCGTGGTATGACAGATGGACAAGCGTATTCAGATATTTTAAATGATTATTGTTTTACCAATTATGAGTCTCCTTATACTTTTAAAACATTGATATTGCTAAATTGTATCCATGAAATCAGACCACTTCGTTTTGTAATAAGACATTGTAAAAAGGGTAAGTTCAAGGATACCAATCATAACAAGGATTGATGAGGGATGTGTGAATGGGTTCCCCTTTGGTTGTCTCCTCGTTAATATTTCATACGTGCTCTACCCATGTCTAAGAGCATACCTTGGATGTAATAAATGTTGCAGAAGGTCCCCTCGGCTTTGATATTGTCATCTAATATTCTATATCAACTACCACAAAATCTTCAATTTCATGTGCCATTTGATCGCATCATTATTCCCTGTAAATGACACTGTCCTTTTGTGCTTTTCTCAACAGAGAGATTTTCATCATGACCATCCAAATGTTAGGGTATCTTATTCAACAAGTAATTATCTATCCTTCAGCTCATTTTTTACATGGAACTCATCATCGGGCCAATTCAATCTACAATTCAAAAAAGGGCTAATCCAAACCGATCGGGTCAAGCTAAAATTGCAGAACAAAATCTTGTTTCTATCTCCTCCCTTCTTGGCAAGGACTTGTTGCTCCACAACTCCCCTTGTTGGTGTATATAAAGGTTATTTGGGTCTTATTGGTGTAAATGGTGCATTTATTTGGGTCTTATTGGTGTATATAAAGGTTGGAGACATTTCTAACTCATAGTAGCATGGTGATACATGAAATTTAAATCAATTTGATGTGATTGATAACAATATTCAAATACATGCATGTAATCAAATACATGTTATGAACTTAGTGTAATAATCATTTCAAAATCTAATAATCATTGTGTAAATGCATGAACATAACAAGTGTATAATCTAAGACATATATTGAATAAAATATGGAATAAAATATCAAAAAACCATGAAGGACAGAAAGGAGTCACTTTTTCTGGTGATAAAATAATGGAAACATCACACCATCTTTTTCATAAAAATTTAACAATCACGTTTTCATTGCACCTTGAATTTTACCAGGAAAGCGATCTTAATAATAAACAAGTGCTACTGCAGTGGCTATGTCCCTGCCTAAAAGTTAATTTACCCGAAAAAAATTAAAAGTTAATTTGTTGAGTTGATTATCTTGGATGTTTGTAGTTGCAAAACAAGATTAAATCCTCAACTTATAGTTGCAGAAAAAGATTATCATCAACTTACTTGTATCATGGACAAGTTGAAAATATGCTCAGATGCATTAATTTAATACCATTTAAACTAAATTGTTAACCGACCTCCGTGTCAATCCAAATTTTTTGGCGTACTTCTTTCATGTACTTTCGTGGAAAGAATGGAGGCAAAGATGTGGGTAGTGACAAGAATGGAGGCGAAGATGGGGGTTTAACATCAAGGGGATGAAAAAGACATCACAATAGCCAAAGAAAACATAGCCAAAACCAAATTCGTTTGTGACAATTCCATAGCCAAACAAGACATTGCTACAACCAAATTTGTTTGGGGCAATGCCATAGCCAAAGAATACATCGCCACAACCAAATTCTATCAGTGATTTCTTTTTATTTACTTTGCAAGATTGTAGTTTCTCTTAACCTTGTTCATGTTCTGTTATTTTTACTAATTAAATACATTTAAAAAATGAATATTTATTACGAATAATCATCCCTTTAATACAAATAAAAATAAAAATAAATGGAATATTTATTATTAGGGAGAGTTATTTCTATTTTAATGTTTTTTTAAGAATAAACATAAGTATATCTTCACAATTTTTATCTTTTTAAGTTGATTTGGTTGCTTCTATCTTTATATGTGCATGGGTTTGAAATTTGCTATACATTTAAAAAATGAATATTTATTACGAATAATCATCCCTTTAATACAAATAAAAATAAAAATAAATGGAATATTTATTATTAGGGAGAGTTATTTCTATTTTAATGTTTTTTTAAGAATAAACATAAGTATATCTTCACAATTTTTATCTTTTTAAGTTGATTTGGTTGCTTCTATCTTTATATGTGCATGGGTTTGAAATTTGCTAAAAGCATCAACGCAAGGTATCCAATTTTGGCTTATGCCAAATATAAATTTCCTATTATCTTGACATGTTCCAAATATAAATTTTATTTACATGTATAAAGCTTTAAAAGCATGATTTTATTTCCATGTACAAAGCTTTAAAAGCTTAATATTGAATTTGTATCATATTTTTCAAATATAAATTTCCTTTTATTTTGATCTGTGTGAATTTATATTATATATTCCAAATATAAAATTCATGCTCTTTTGGCCTATGCCAAATAGAAATTTTATTTACATGTAAAATGTTTAAAAGCATGAATTTGTATCATATATTTCAGTATTGGATTTTTTAATATGTACAAATTTTTAATGTATAAACATTGATTTTTGTAAAAAAAAAGTTATTAAATCTGGCTTTTTCAGGATTTCTTAATTTATGAGATATCTTCAATGTGGTTGATATATTAAAACTCTTCAAATCAATTAGCTTTCCTTCACGAGGGTGTCCAGTTATTCTAGGATATCATTAACATTTTTTTTTGGCAAGATCTAGTTAAGCGATCTATCTGTATTCCATTTACTAAGGGAAGAGATCTACATAGCATCATTTAAAGTTTCATGATGCTACGTAGAATAATTGTTGGAGTATGTGCTACCATATACATCAGTCTGCATGAAGCGATGTCAGACAAACCATAATGCAACGAGCATTACCGTATAGTTACCACATTGCTAGAGTTAAACATTGTTATTTTCATTATTATTATACGAATCAGGGATTTAGTTTCCCTTGATATTTACGTTACAATATCATTTAAAACGTAAATTTATATTAATCGGATCGGAAATATCCTCTGCCTAGGGATGGATGGAAGAATCAAGGAACTAGTTTTTGTGTAGTTTTTGTGAAGATGGTTTAAATCTTATTAAAACATAGTATAAAGTAATAATTTAATTCTTATTAAAACATAAGTATAAGGAAATAGTTTACTTCTTATTAAATTATAAGTATAAGCATGATTGAGTATTAAACATAAAACTCTCTCAAGGATGATCAAGATTATGGAATAAATGGAAAGAGCATGTAAATAACTTGTGAACTTCAAATAAGAAAGAAAAGTTAATTACGTCGAAGGCGTACACCTATTGACAATGGACAGATTTAATAGGGGTTTAGTGCTTAATAAGTTTTTTATGGACAGGATTAAATATGGCTAGAATATTCTTAGTAGTCACACAAAATAAATGGTTGTGATTTCAATCATTAACTTCCTAGCTATTATAAAGACATCCGTTTATGTGTTTACTTTTTTACATTTACCTAATTATATTTAAAAATTACTTTGATAGCTAACTGATTTCCGCATAAGTGATTAACAGAAATTAAAATATTAACATGAGATAAATGAAACGCAACCATTTATTTGTTAATCAGTAATAAAATTTAATAAATTCCACTGTGCTAGTTACACAACTACCAACTAAATATATCATTTTAACGTGCTTCGATGGCAGTCTCTCATAAGAGATGCCACAAACTAAGAAATCTTTCCTTCGAGTTCCTCCACCCATTAATATAATATGATCCTCCTCGACCAAAAGGATCTGATTCTTAGTCAAATAGAAATCTGAAGATCGGGTTAGAGAAGAAGCACATCTTACAAATATCGAAACTCGTATCAATAGCATCCCTAGCACATTTCATTGCATAATAAGAGAAAAGTCGTCCCCTTGTTGTAGTTGTTATTTTTATTAGGAGCCGCTATGGAGAAATAGGTGAAGACCTTGTGTGAACCACTGCTATGAGGGGAATTTGGACAAAGATTTGTTCATCACCCAGCTACTATAAAATATCCTGTGTGCCAGAGAAGCTGGAGACTGCCCATAGAATATACCTGAGGTAAAATGGGAGCCACCCATCTATAAGCAGCGGAGCACATATAACCCATATAAAGCAATCCATGCATAATAAACGATACAAAGAAACCCATGCGCCTTCTCACATAATCTTCTGGAATATAAACATCCATGGCGAGATCCATGGAAAACCTGCCACCAAATTCTCGGCCGACCAGAGAGCCAAGAGCGGCAAGACAAAGTAGAGCTCACCCGGAAATAGCTAGGACAGGAAGGGGATGCTGAAAAGTCTTCCACTTGCAGAGCACCCGGAAATAGCTAGGACAGGAAGGGGATGCTGAAAAGTCTTCCACTTGCAGAGGACATGCTTCTATGTTTTCATTTCTGGTTGCTCCTTTTTATTTAATAGATAGAGGGATTATGCATGCAAATTAAAGTTGGATGGAACAGTCATAGCGTGTGCCAAGCGATCTTGCATCCAAATTATAGTTGGACAGTGCAACTATAGTGGGTGACATCCAAATTATAGTTGGACAGTGCAACTATAGTGGGTGGACACTGCAACAACAAACATAATAATATTTATAATTAACGAAATTTAAGATAAATTTAGCTAGCAGAAAACGTTAAGAAAAACATTCAAATTAATGTTAAGTAAAAGTCTAGCATTAATCTATCTTCGGGTAATGCATAAGAAAATATATACGTGTTAATCCAAAATCTTCATGAATAATATGAAGTTGCGCCTCTAGATGAGACCAAATAAAACCTCAAAAATTATTGGTCAAAAAATATATTTAAAATTATTCGATAGATACACAAAAAAAAAATGATACAATAAAAAACTTTGCATAAATAGCTGAATTATACATCGAAATGTGTGTAAAGGATGGAAAACCGATCGCTATAGTCCCTACTTCCTCAAGGCAGGGACTAATAATCGTCTTACCACATGATGAATGACATAATAGACCTCAAATAAAAGGAAATATAATATTGGTGGAAGATTGCCATGAGAAAATACGGAATCTATACATGGAAATGTACATAGAAAGTGAAAATACACTAAACTAGTTAAGGATGAAAATAAATTCAATGGTGAAAATGCACATTTCAATGATGAAGTTTATATATGATTTAATAAAGGTTACATGTTTCATGCCCAGGTGTTATTTACTGATTTCTTGATAACTTGGGACAAGGGCAAGACTATTCTCACTTTAGATGGTCTCGTTTTTGAAGTGGTAAAAAAAGGAGGGAAAGAGAGGTGAAAGGATTGCATGCAAGTCCTTCTGAGACCACTTGATATAGTATCGTCCTCCCTTAACCCTTGGGAAAGATAAATGGGAAAAAATTTTGAAAAACTAAAAGAAAAGTGAATTATAAGAACATTTTTTGTAACATCAATCTAAAGAGACAAACATCTAGCTATAATGGCTCTCACACACCAAGAAAACGGTTTGCAATTTTTTTTTGGAGTCAACCAAGGTCTAGGCTAACTAGTTGACTAAAAGTTTTGAGCTCTATATTTGATAAAAGAGGTAAAAAGTGCCAATAAAACTTATAATAAATTTATTTATTGTAGCTAAATATATGAGGACAATAAAGAAAGGGAAAAAAATGAGTTATTAGCACCTAATTAGCCCATAAACTTGCTCCAAAGTAGACTAGAAAGAAATCCAAACGAAATAGAAATGAGCTTTGATATCTAAGTTTTAAGCTCATATATGACAATCAAAATACATTATAACAAACATTAAAGGTGTTTCTCGTGTTAAAACCAACCTGGAAAATTCAAATGTATGTTTCCCTACAATTTTTACTCAATTCTGAGACAATTTGGGGGTGTGGAAACAAATTTTCAAGTGTTGTTCCAGTACTAACAAAAACGTATTTCATACATAATATAGTCTCTTACTAATTTTTTTGGCGCAAAACAAGTGCCAATGAAAAACCTTGTACTTGTTATTTCAATATATTTGAGGTAGCGATGGTTTTTCATAAGAAGAAGGGATCAAGCAACGAAGGATCCACTACAAAAAATCAACTTTATGATAAGTAAAGGGTCTTGTTGGTTGAAATTTGTGAGAAAAATTGAAGCAATCAATGTTTTAATAAATTGGGTGATAGATGGATTCATGAAATATTTTATGAGTCATTAATATTGTTTCTCTACCAAATTTTACTTTACTTATTGACAAGCATGCAAGGTAGACCATTCCATTTTGAAAGTACTTTTAAGACGACAAAACACTTTTATCCTGCATTGTTCAATTACCACTAAGTATGAAAAGAGTGAGTTGGAAACCTTTCAGTCACAGTGATCAAGCGGTTGAAAGGAAAGAGTACCCCATGCACTTTGGAGAAGGAGGGAATAACCCCATCTCATCAATTGTTATTTTGAGCTCTTAAAACCACTTTAGTGGAATAAGGATACATGTACAAAGGAAGAGGCTCAAGACTTCCTCAAGGGAGTTTAGTTGGACTTACCCAAGCATAGTAGCATTAATAATGTTGCTAAGTTATTCAATAATTGCATCTTGTATCTAAGGAAAAATAGAGTCTAATCATTCAAAGACAAAGTTCTCACTCCTTTGATACCAAGGGAATTTTATCTACAAAGGGCCCCTAATTTGGAGTTTAGGGACTTGGAGTAAGAAGTAAAACAAGCTTGGATCAAGGTAATCATTCCATTTTTTGTAATTTTATTTCTTTAATATAGATCTATGTGCTTTCCCCCTCCAAGTTCTTTACTATCATCAATGTTATGTTTATGATTTGATTTTGGTGGATTCTAGTAGTACTTGAGATATTATATGAGATCTACTTTCATGCAATTCAATTTTGGTATGTAGGATTTGAGAAAGTTTTGTTGGTTGTTTGATGTTTAGGTTAGTAGGTAGAGAAAATTTCTAGGAGTTGGACCTCAAGGGTTCTTTTCCAAGGATATTATTGAACAACCTTCAAGTTAAAGGTGAGTTATTCTTTATTATTTGCCTATCATAGTATTTTTGTATGAATTAGATTTAGGAAGAAAAACATAGTGACCTATCTTAAAAGCTGTCTCTGACTATGATAAGGTCATTAAGAGGGTTTGTCTAACTATAGATGAATTTCTCTAAAATAGAAATGGCGACTTTGTTGGGTATGAACTCTGATCTCTTCCTTGGTTTGAGTTTTCCTTGTTCTTTTTCATCCCTCTAAGTTGTTATAGAATCAAGGTCATTTGGTAATTTACTATTTTTAGCAGTTTTTCAGGTACTGAAACTTCCAGAGCCGTTTTGAGGCCCTAAACGAGGTCCTGAAATCCCATGTTTCCCCCAAAATGAATCTCCTCAACGATACCTTTCCAATGAGCTATCATACGCCTAAAATGAAGATCGTATGCAAAAGTTATAACCTCGGGAAGTTGATGTACTAACTTACCCAAACGAGGCTTACATGACTTTTGGTGCTTCATCTCCTAGGGTTAGGTTTTTGGATGTCTAAGGTTTTTAGCATTCTTGTTTATTGTAAAAGGCCTTCAGAGCCTCATTGTAATCATCTTCTTGTGAATGAGTGCATCCATCACATCTCTTCCCAGAGATAAGCCACCACCATTCCAGCAAGCTTGTTTTCCGCTGCATTTTACAGTTTCAGCTTATTTCCTTATTGAATAGAAAACCAGTTTTATTGTATCTATGTTATTTTGTGTTAAGCACCTGTTAATAATATGTAGTCATGTCGTTCTACTCATAAAATCTGTATCATCAAGCTAAGAAAGTGGAGTAGATATCCCCTCTTCACTTGTTTGGTGGGCTTATTATAGGTATGGGCATTTTGGATTGAAGTGGCAAGTCCTTAGGGTGACACCATTTCTCTCTAGAGATTTGGGTGAAGGAATTAGTCCTTCATTCCC
>JASDQU010881135.1:22516-33622 GCA_032191745.1 Picea mariana | reverse complement strand
CCCTTTTGTGTACGACTTTCAAAGTTGTTTATATTCCTGATGTTAGCTCTGCAATTCACAGCTTTATGTCCAAAATTATTGCATGGATAACATAAACAAAAAAATATAGTTTGATACCTAGGAGTTGAAGATCTTATGAAAGGTGTTACTCTTATGAATCCTTCTTCTTCACGAGTCCTATCTATTTATGTCAATCGTTGATTCTGAAATCTGAATATTCTCGGTGGAGGAGTGTCCCTGTAATATTCCTTGTAGGTATTCCTATCCCCTTTTATTGTTTCTGCATAGCTTTTTGGATATGTTTCATGTTATGTTGTTTTGGAGCTTGATCCCTTTTCTATCTGATTTTATCCAAGTACGGACTTGTCATGATGAGGCTTTTGACTACTGATAATGTCATCCAAAACTTTTGAGTTGTTCTGCATATTTTTCTTTTGAATATCTTTTCTTAATGTGACAATCTCTACTTCCAAATTTCCAATGATCATATCTCTTTCTTCTAGTTGTTCTTTGAATGCTTCTTCAATTCTTTTATCTTCTTCTATTTGAAACTTCAAATTTGTGATCATTGTTCTAGTTCCCGAGTGTCTTCTTTCTTGTCTAGTTTCACTTGTAACTTCTTATTTTTCTTCTTTTCTCTTCTTATAAATTCTATGGCACTCAAAACTTCTTCTCGGTAGTCAACTTTTGCCTCTTCATATTCTTCTTCGGTGTCTTCTTTATCAGAGTCTTCTACTGCCATGAATAGAAATCTTTTTTCTCACATCACTGACTTCATCTTCATCTGATGAAGAGATGTCTTATTTGGTGCATAAACTTTTCTTGAAATCTTTATTTGTGGTTCATTTTCCTTTATATGTTTGTTTTCTATTTGATTAATCTTCGTCATTCCTATTACTTTTCTTATAAGGAAATTTGTTAGAAAAATGACCAATACCATCACAATTAAAACAAATCAATGGTAGCTTACCTTTATATCTGCCATTGGTTCCCTTGTTCAATCTTCTGACAAAGTTGGTCACTTCTTCATTATATTACGATATGTCACTGTTGTTGTTATGTTATTTTTTATTTTTCTTTCCCTTTTCTTTGACCTTTTGGATGCTTTGAAAGTTGCTTCTCTTATATCTGGATTTTCCTTCTCAATTCTCATTTCATATGCTATGAAGATTCCATGTAGTTCTTCCATGCTTATTGAGTCTAGATCTTCTCTTTCTTCTAGTGTTGATATATTAGGATCAAATCTCATAGGAAGAGATCTTAGTACCTTTTGAACAATTATAGATTCTTTAATTTCTTCTACCAATCCTATGATTACATTTATTGTTTCATCGACTCATAAGAAGTAAGATGCAATATTCTCATCTTCCTTCATCTTTATTTGTTCGAACTTACCTCTGTAAGTTTGAATCTTTGACTCTTTAACTTTTGAATATCCTTCATAAATATTTTGAAGTTTGTCCCAAATCTCTTTGAAAGATTTACAATGTATAACTTTGGTGTATACCGATTCACAAAGACCATTCAGAAGTGCATTTGTGGCTTTGAAATTATTTTGACCGATTTTTATTTATCTTTCATTTGTCGGTAGAACTGTTGTTTCTTTGTATCATCTACAACTGATTACCAAATTTCAAATCCTTGTTCTTGTATATATGTTTTCAACCTTCTGCTCTAAAATGCATACTTTTGTCCATCAAACTATGGTATTCCATTTTTATACAAGTTTTTTCTCTCCATGATCTACCTTTTAGTGGTTAAACTGATTCCTGAAGGAACCTACTCTGATACCAATTGTTGGATTACTGAGAGGGGAGTGAATCAGTAATAGAGAAATTGAATCTTTTTTAACCAAAAAATACAAGTGTTATATCAATGTAGCATTATCATCCAATAGTTGCAGAGTAAATAAACAATGAACAAATGAGAAATCATACACATACACAATACACCAACATTTTTATGTGGAAACCCAAAGCAGAAGAAAACCACGTAATGTTTTTTCTTATATGTCTTGAAGAATTACATTCATTGGAAGCACCAACTTCCTTTGTTTTCCAGTTGCAACTGGAAGGAGGATACAACCTGAGGGAAGCTCCAACTTCCCAATTTTCTGGCTACAACCAGAAGGAGGATACAACCCCCTATGTTCTCTGGCTACAACCAAAAGGTGGCTACAACCACTTATCCTTTCCCCGTCCAATCGCCTTGACGTAGAAGTATAATGATGGAACCACTGTCACACAATCACTATGAGATATACCATTGTAAAATTGTACCAACCTGTACCATTGACCTGAATCCAACCTGTACAACTTCCCTGCAATCAATCTGTACCTGAACTGAACATGAATCAACCAAATAAAACATATACATGACATGTAGTAACATGCGTATGTATGCATCCTATATATACAATAGCATGTGTATGTACGTGTCCTGTATGTTATGTAGCCTGTGTATATCCTCTAAAAACTAGTATACAGTAGATACGTGACATGTAGTTCTACAACATCTGTATGTACGCGCCCTATACATACAACAACCTGCGTATGTACGGATCATGTATTTTATGTAGCCTGCGTATATCCTATGAAAACTAGTATACAATAGATACGCAACCTGTAGTTCTGAACATGCGTATGTACGTGCCCTATACATACAACATCCTGCGTAGTTACGCATCCTATCTGTTATGCATCCTGTGTATACCTTCTGAAAACTAGGGTTTTCTTTCTTTTGAAAACTTCTGACCCACTGCAACTTCTTTCACATAGATCTGCAACATGTCACTGTATCCAGAATGTAACTGTATCTTGTGCATGCATCCTCATACATAACCTTTACCCAAAAACTCTATATCTCTCTCTAGTCATGTGTCATATAAGTGTGTGTAATCATGAACAAGTATAATAACCTTCACATGATCTAGACATCAAACCCTTTCTGATATTCAACCTCTCAATACATCAACCACTTCACAAATACAAGCTCTCAACCATATACCACAAAAACCCTTAGCCATATGCCAAGAAACACAAGATGTGTCTCAACTCTAACAAGACGTATCAATAATAAATATTGATTATACCAGCACTATATTTCTATAGATCTGACTTATACAGAAGATCCCATACAACCACTAATATCTCTAGGGAGAATCCTCAAATATCCATAACTAGTTATCATGTATACATCAAAATCCAACTACTCATAGAAATAAGACATACATTTTGAACCAACGGATAGATCTGATGTATCTGATCAATGTAGAACTTCCTAAGAGCTTTATCTCATAATCTATAACCTCGACATCTTCATCTTCTCAAGTTTATATGGCTTTACTCTCATGTACGCACCCTAATACACTGTTAGTCCACGTATGTACACACCCTAATACACTGTTATCCCGCGTACACCTCAGAATTTAGGTTTTTTTTTGTATTCGTTGTAATTCTGAAACTTTCATCGTCAACCCTTTGTGCTACCTCAGACTTTCACAACTTCAGATGTATCAATGAGTACTTGCAATAAGCCTTACATAACAATAGATAGTCAATGTGCTCAAGTGTGATTAAATGAGATAACCTTGCCTCTTATTTATACTTTCATATAGCTTCCTTAAGGGGTTACCTTTTAACCATCTTAACCCACTTTCCTTATTTTAGGGTTAATCCACTTCTAACCACTTGTCCACTTAACTTAACCACTTTCCATAATTAGTAAGTTCTCCATTAACTTTATTATTTAAATAATTTATTTTGCATCCAATTTGACTTATAGTACACTCATCATTTCACTTTATTATTTAAATAATTTCTTATTTGCAACTACTTTGACTACTTTGACCTTCTGGGGCTTCTAGATGACTCATGAGGGTTCTCCAACTTCACATGGCCATAACTCTCTAATTGTGAGGAGTTATGTGACGTTCCACATACCACCATAAATGGCATGGCATGTACTATCCATATAGAATAGTCTTGCTTGCAGATATGTCAAAACTCATACCATTATCCATCCAACAAACTTGGGTCCATTGCCCAAACCTTTGTGCTACCGAAATTCGCTACCGGACTTTCTTCAAGGGTTGACATCAATGAAAACCAACCCAATTAATCAACAATTCCTTCACCACAATCTAACCACTTGAAGGTAGATTATTAGAAATCCAATGGATCAACAAGAAGGAATGTCCTCCAACAAAGCACCATTGTTCAAAGGAAATGATTATGCATTTTGGAGTATAAGGATGAAAAGTTATCTGATGGTTCTTTGATGTAATGTTTGGATATCTGTGATAAATGATTACACTGCACCAATTATCACACCTTCATATGTTGCTGCAAAGAAACTATGAAATGATAATTCAGGGTTGTTAATGCAATTCTGGATGGATTATCAAACCCCATATTTGTAAAAGTGATGCATTGTAAATCAAAAAAATAATTTTGGGACAAAATTAAAGTCATATATGAAGGACATGGAAAAGTTAAGAAAGAAAAAATTCAAACATACAAAGGGAAATTTGAGAGTCTGAAGATGAAAGAGGAAGAAAACATTGCAGAATACTTTCAAATAGTGGATGAAATAGTCAATTCAATCAGAGCATTGGAAGAAGAGCTAAAAGACAATATTATTGTCCAAAATGTGTTGAGATCATTACCAATGAGATATGATGCCAAAGTATCTACCTTGGAAGATCGAGAAGACCTTGACAACCTTACAATGGATGAACTTCATGGGTTTTTTATAGCCTATGAAATGAGAACCTGGAAAGAAAAGTAATCAAAAAGGGAAACAACCTTCAAAGCATCAAAAGAAAAAAAATAACCATGATCATGTTCCAAATGAAAATCCCTCAGATATATCAAATGAATAAGAGGCCAAATTTATAAGAAAACTCAAGAAAGGATCTAGAAAATACAAAGGGAAGTTACCTTTCAAATGCTTCAAATGTGGCAAAGTTGGAAACTTTTCTAACAAATGTCCCTATCCCAAGCAAGAGGATAACGATGATGAAGAAGCTTACAACAACAAAAAAAGGATAAAACTCAATACAAAAAGAAATTCTACAAGAAAAAGAAAAACATCTACTCCAAAGAAGACAGTAGTTCGTCTGACATGAGTGAAGATGAGGAGACAAAGATTCTATTTATGGGCATAGAAACTCCAAATGAAGAAGAAGGAAACTATGAAATTGAAGGAGAAGTAGACCTTGAAGAAGAACTTATTAGTTATCTTGAAGAACTGAGAAAATATAAAAAGAAAAATAAATCATTAAGAGAACAACTACTAGAATATGAAGAAGTACAAAAATCAAGAGAAAAGGAAGTTTCAAAAACCCTCAAGAAAACATAACAAATAATTATTGATTTAAAGACTCAAATCCAAGAAGCTAAAAGAATAGAAGAATTCGTTTTAAATCAACTCAATGAAAAGAAACAAAAAATGTGAAAAGCTAGCGGCTGAAATTATCCTTCTAAAAGGGGAACTTGAGAAAGAAAAGAAACAATCAAAATTTGAAAGCAATTCAAAGATCTTGGATGATATTATTAACAGTCAAAGAACATCAAATAATAAGACAGAACTGGGATATGATCAAAATAAGTCTAACAAAGGATTTAACTCTACATCTTAGGAATCTGACAAAAATCGAAAAAGTTATGCAATTGTTCATAAAAACTCCTTCAATCAGACAAAAAACAAGATAAAGAATGCTTCTAATCAATATATATATGCAAAAGAAAATGAATTCAGATGGACTACAAGTACAAGAACTTTCCCCAAAAGGTATCAACATCTCTTTCTTGGATACTGCTTCTCTTGCAATAGTTTTGGGCATAAAGTGGCAGATTATAGAGCTTATGGAAAGAACAAACATAAGAATGTTCAAAGATATGGTTATATGAACAACAAGAAAAATAATAGTCAAGAGAATAGAAACTATAATTCATTCTCTCCACTACAAAATTAGAATGTTGAATGCCGCAAATACAACAATTATGGTCACAAATCTAGTGAATTTAGACTACTAAAGCTTCCCATAAAAACTTCAAAAATTCAAGAATAAAAGCATAAGAAGGCATGGAAAGAAAAACAAATAGAAGAAAAAGAAATAGAGTGTAATATATCCTTATATGTTAAAGATAAAATGAGTCAATGGTATGTTGATAGTGGATGTTCAAAACATATGACTAGAGATCAAGACAAAATCCTCAGTCTGAAAAAGAAAGAAAAATGAAGTGTTACATTTGGAGATAATGTCTCTGCCAAGATACTTGGAAAGGGCACAACCAGTCTAGGAAATAATAAAGATAAATCAAAAAATGTGCCATTAGTTGAAAATTTAAAGTGTAATCTCCTCAGTGTGAGCCAAACATGTGATCAAGGACACATACTTATATTTGACTCTCAAAAATGTGAAATTAGAAAAGAAGATTCAGGAAAATTAGTGGTTGTTGCACCAAGAAAACCAAGCAATGTTTAGATCTTGAACATAGAAGATGAATGAAAATTTTGCAAGATCCAAATAAACGAAAGTTGGCTCTAGAACGGAAGAATGGGACATATATGTTTTGACAATTTGATAAAAGTTAATAAAAAGAAAGTTGTGAAAAATATGCCAAAGATTATTAAACCTTCAAACTCTATTTGTAGGTTCTCCCAACTTGGAAAGAAGACAAGAATAAGAATCAAGACAAAAGAATACTCTACATCAAAATCATTGGAACTTGTTCACACTTACCTTTGTGGACCAACAAGAAATAAAAGCATGAAAGGTGAGCATTGTTTCATTTTATTCATAGATGACTACACAAGGATGACTTGGGTATCCTTTCTCAAAGACAAATCATAATCCTTCAACAAATTCAAGGTTTTCAAAGCACATGTTGAAAATGAGACTGATCTCAAAATCTAGTGTTTAAAATCAGACAATGGAGGGGAATTTACCTCAGATGAATTCAATAAGTTTTGTGAAACTCATGGAATTAAAGTAAATTTTTCATCTCCAAGAACTCCTCAACAAAATGGAGTTGTTGAAAGGAAAAATATAACATTCCAAGAAGCAACCAATTTTTTAAATGAAGCCAAACTTCCAGATATCTATTGCAGAGAAGTAGTATGTACAATAATATATACACTTAACAGAGCTCAACTTAGAGTTAACCATGTCAAGACACTATATCAGTTATGTTTTGGCAGACCAACATCAGTCAAACACTTCAGAGTCTTTGGGAGAAAATGTTGTATAAAAAGAGATGATGATAATCTAAGAAAATTTGATTCCAGATCAGATGAAGGCATATTTCTTGGTTACTCGTCCAATAAAAAGGACTATAGATTCTACAATATGAGATTGCACAAAATTGTGGAAAGTGGAAATGTAAAGGTGAATGATCTAACATCAATAAGAATCAAATCTCAAGACAATTCACAAGATGATGAAAGAATAAGAGATGACGATGATGAAGAAGAAACTGAAGAAATACAAGAAGAAGAATTGCAAAGTGAAGAAGAAAACCAAGAGGAAGCATCACCAAGAAAATAATCAAGAGCACCATCAAGAAGAGTACAAAGAGATCATCCTAAAAGTCAAATCATTGGAAACAAAAGTGTTGGAGTTGAAACAAGAAGAAGGCTAACCTATGAATCTGAACAAGAAATGCTCTCCCTAATAGAACCCAAAACATTTGCAGAAGCTAGAAAAGATGAAGATTGGATTAAAGCCATGAATGAAGAGCTTGATCAAATAGAAAAGAATCAGACCCAGGAACTTGTCCCAAGACCAAAAGACAAAAAAGTGGGAGGGACCAAATAGATTTTTAAGAATAAAGTTAATTAATATGGTCAAATTATAAGGAATAAATAAATATTATTGTGCAAAGGATATGCACAAGTAGAAGGGAGTGAACTTGAGGAAACATTTTTCCATGTGGCCATATTAGAAGCTATCAAAATGTTTTTGGCATTTGCATGCTTTAAAAACTTCAGAATATATCAAATGGATGTCAAATCAACATTCTTAAATGGAAATCTAGAGGAAGAAGTTTATATAGAACAACTTGAAGGTTTTATGTTATTAGAAAATAAAGACTATGTCTGCAAATTAAAGAAAGAATTGTATGGTCTCAAACAAGCTCCCAGGGTATGGTTTTCAAGACTTGATAATCATCTACAGCAACAGGATACAAAAGATGATCCACTGACAACAATCTTTATATTAATATTGAAAAACAGAATAAGATCATTGTTGTAGTATATGTGGATAATATCATCTTTGGAAGTAATCTAAATCCTCTAAGCAAGAAATTTTCTACATAAATGCAAAATAATTTGAGATGTCAATTCCTGGTGAACTGACATTCTTCCTAGGACTACAAGTCTCACAAACAAAAAAATGTATTCATATCCCAGACCAAATACATTAAAGAAACGTTAAAGAAATTTCAAATGGAAGATTGCAAACCCATGAGCACTCCTATGATTACAGGATGAAAACTAAGAAAAGATAAAGAATCACAAAATGTAGACCAAACCATGTATAGATCAATGATTGGTAGCCTATTATATGAAACAACAATAAGACCAGACATCATACAAATTGCAGGATTAGTGGCCAGATTTCAGTATGCACCTAAAGAGACACATATCAAAGAAATTAAAAGGATTTTTGGATATCTCAAAGGCACCTTGGATTTTGGTTTATGGTATTAAAAAACAACAGACTTCACATTAACTGCATATACTGATGCAGATTGGGCAGGAAGTATTGATGATAGAAAGAGAACTGGTGGAGGTTCATTTTTTCTAGGAAAATGTCTTGTGTCATGGCTAAGTAAAAAGAAACCCTCCATATCACTATCTACAACAGAAGTTGAATATATTGTTGTTGCATCCTGTTGCACTCAAGTAATTTGGATGAAAAATCCTCTAGAATAATTACAAGTAAAATATGATCATCCAATTCTTCTTAACTATGACAATACCAATGCCATAAACCTTTCTAAAAATCTTGTCATGCACTCAAAAACCAAACATATCCCAATCAAATTTCATTTCTTAAGGGAAAAATTTTCTCATAAAATTGTTAAAGTAGAATATGTGGACACTAAATAACAAATTGCAAATATATTCACAAAACCCTTGCCCAAGAGTACCTTTGAATACCTTAGAAACAAATTTGGGGTAATCTCCATATCCAATTGAATTACACAAGGTTCACCAAAGAAGGAGCACATGGACAATAGGAGCATAACTTCAAGGAGAGTAGGGAAATGTCCCTTTTGTCATTGTTGTCAAAGGGGGAGAGTAAGTAATAAAACTCAATTAAAAGTAAGGGGTTTTACTTTGTTTACATCAATGCCAAAGGGGGGGGATGTTGGAATTGGTGTTATGGTGTTGGAATTGATGTCAAAGATGGGGCATTGATTTCAAATTATTGCAAATCCTAAAGCTCGGGAAATGTAGTGCGAGGATTGCACAGAAGATAGAGCGTGAGGTGCAGAGGAATCCAATATAAAGAATCAGAAGCATTACAGTTGTTAGATCCATATTGGGAGAAATCACAGTCGTTGGATCAAGGAAGTGATCAAGAGAGATTAAATCTCAACCTTCAGATCAACTCGATCATCCTCATCCATTTGATTGGGTTAGTGAGTTCCTTGGCAGTCATTTAGCACTGCCCCTCCGGGAATAAAGAAGTTTAATTCATCCTAGAAATATCGAAGCCGAAATCATTGAAATCATGCAAGCCGTGAATATCAATTGTTAAAATGATCATAACTGTCTAATCAAGTGAGTGGAAGGATAAGGAAAGCGGAAGCGTCAACCAACAGTAAGAGGCCATCATCACTTTATGACCATTTCCGCAGGTAATCCTTCAGGAATTTGAAAGGTTAGGCACTGCAAGGATCTCGAAATCCCGAAATCACAAAATCCCGCAATTGTCTGATTTGATAGGTAGATCGGTTGAAATATCAGTCGTTGGATTAAGTCGATGGAAGGATAGTGTAAGTGGGAGCTATAAACTAACAGTAAGAAGTTAACATCACTTTATGACCGTTTCAGTAGGTCAACCTTCAGGGAATTGGAAGATTGTAAACTTCAAACATCGTGAAATCCTGAAATGATTGTGGATCGTACATCGGGACGATAGATCTATGGCGCAGGAGAAATAGCATGCCACAGGTTGCAGGTGTGTTAAGCGCATATCAAAGGGAAGCCAAGATAGCGAAATAAATCTAGATTGTTGATCTGGAGATTTCGGGAATTATGCTAGCCGTTGGATCAACCAATGGAAGGATAGGATAAAAGTGCAACGTAAGTTGAAAGATTTAGATCTTTCGATCAATTATTGTTATCAACATATGAGGCATGTCCCAATACACTGACATTTGTCAGTTAAAATTGAGAGATAACCACTTCGAGAGGTATTACTCCAAAATAATGCAAGGATTGTAAAGGGTGAATAGATCAATTGTTGAAGTCTAGAAGATTTGGTTCTAGCATTGGTCATGTGATAAGGTAAAGGAGTTGATAAGGAGCGCCAAGGGCCTAGAATTAAATAATCCCGCAGACATTTTTGAATGAGGTCCTGTGTAGAAGAATAAGGGATAAAGAGAGGCTCTAGGAGCAGCGCTTAAGTGGATAACCCCATGGTTTTGAGCCCATGGTCATTTGGAAAAATGGGTTGAAGAATGTGCCTTTGCATAATTCGATTTATGTAACAATTTAAAGGGCCTGTGGAGTAATTTGACAAGATTGACACCCAACCATTCCGTTGTTGCTACAAGACTGTTTGCATATGAAGGGATAAATAACTTATAAAGGGTTTGAAGTATTTTAAGTTAAAATCAACTATTAAATGTCAACATTATTGTTAAAATTAAATGAAGAGGTATAATGGTTCATTGTCAAAAGACACATTGGTTCAATCTTGTACCTATTGAAATACTATATACACTAGAAATTGTGGTGGAAAGAAAATGTCTTTGTGGTCTAATTCATAATATCAAACAAAGACATAGCCCAAGGAAGAACATGAAACATTCACATGAAGTGAGGGTGGAAGGGAGGAGCAAGGGAGGATTGTATTCCTCTACT
>JASDQU010881134.1:26138-37539 GCA_032191745.1 Picea mariana | reverse complement strand
ATATAGAATATAGAATACAATTAAATATTATTATTAAAAAATCAAATATTATTAAAAAATCAAATATTTTGTATCAAAGTTGAATGTTTAAATGTATAATGATATAAAATAAAAATACTAATAATTATATTTACAAAATACAAAATAATTTATTATTTTAATAATAATAAACAGGAATTTGGTACACTTTAGATCTTCTCATGGAAATGTAGTGGTTTGTTTTTTCATGGATCAAAAGACTTATATTAAGTTGGATCCTAAGTGAAACTGGTATTATATTTTTAATTGAAAGTTGGAAGAATAAAGAATCTAAGGTCCCTAAGGATTTTTACTATGGTAGACATGGGATAATAAATCCTCCTGCAAAGAGATTGGAGGCATAAATTTTGCTAGGGTGGAAAATCTGGCCTAGAGGAAGACAAGTCATAGGGAGAGAAATGTAGAGAGGTGTCCATACAAAGGTTTTATGTATATGTACCTGGTTTGCAAATGGGCACATTTATGTATATATGCTAGTTGCAGATGGGCACAATCTCATATGTGCAAGGGTTGAAGATGGGAACAGTCACGCATACGTGGGTTGCAGTGGAGAAAAGTGCATATGTACACGAGTTGCAGTAAGGAGAACTGTGTACATAGTTTTCTATGAAGGAGAAGGTCTGTACATGATGAAAGGTGATGTCTTCAGGTCATACATGTCTGTACAGGATGACGAGTGATGTCACTAGGTCGGATGACGAGTGATGTCACTAGGTCGTACAATGGTCTATAGTAGATTTGTGGGAAGAGGAAGTTTTTTGTAAATTACTAAGGTTTGATTTTATGATTTGTATGGTTATTGGAGGATCATGTTGTTCTCAGGATTTGGTGATGTTTGTATTGGATGAGAGGACAAGTGTAATATCACTCCATTTATAAACATTTTAATATTTTGATTTTTGATGTAAGTTCTTGGAAAAAAGACTTATGTTAAAATTATATCATTATAAGCATTGATGATGATGGATATTTTTGTAAATATTATTTTAATTTATTTTATATTACTAGAAACAAACTTATTAGAGAATGTAGTTACAAACACTAAATATTTATTCCATAGGAGAGTGAAAAGGGGTAAAAACCACAAGAATAAATATTTCTCATGAGAACAAGTGTAAAATTACTCCCAAAGATGTGAGATTTAGGGAACAAGCTATCCCAAAGTTATGCTAATAATATTCCCTAGGGTTAAGGATTAAGCTAACTTGGAAAAATACTTAGGAAAGCTATTATTCTTCTTGTTAACACAAGAAAAGATGAAAGTTGTTGAGTACATGAAGAAGATTTGAGTTTCATGGTTCTAAAAAATAGTCAAAATTTGAGTTTTATGAAAAAGATTATACAATTTTTAATCCCTATGGAATAAAGATTTACTTCAATCTTATATGTTCTATTAAAGTATGTCAATATTTACAGTGAAGAATATATGTGATTAGATATAGTTCTTTATTAATTTTTTCTTAGATACAAGAAGAAAAGATCTATGATTATATATATATATATATATATATATATATATATATATATATATAAATACATATTTACAGTTCTGATTAAATGTGAATGTATTTATTATATTTCTGAGTTACTAGAACTAGTTGCAACAAAGAAGAAGAAATACTATTATATTTTTGAGTTACTAGAACTAGTTGAAGTAAAGAAAAACAAGTATTTATATAAATATGAGTTTACTAGAATTAATTGCAGTAAGAAAAGATCCTTTGTAATGCCATCGAGAACACCATTTTTTTTTAAATCTATTATTTTGGTGGGTATAAATTTTCTTAACAATTGGGTAATCCTCCTTTCGTTCATTAATTTTGATACAATTGTTTAATCATCATGTTGAAACATGAAAGGGTAAGAAAATTGAAAAGGTTCATTATTACGAGTCAATTTTTCCATTATACCTATTATGAACTCTATCGACCTTCTAGTAAAAGCATCGCCTAGATCCATATATTACTACCAAGCATTCATTTCGATTGTAACTTATCACACTTTTTATATAATTGGTTTCTATAATTTTGTAGGGACATGTCGAAGATTCGAAAGGACTTATTGTCCCCTCAAATACACTTGGTAATCTATTTTCTTCTCCTTATAATAAAACCTTATTCTATTCCATTTAAATACCTTATTTTTATTTGTAAATTGGTGTTAACTATCAAAAGGTTATTCATCTCAAATAGGAGCTAATATCCATATAGACTAGTCATTTAAAACTTGGAAACATGCAATGGTAGAACCAAAATAACAAGGTTTAAATATTGAAATTGTTAGGCTAAATCCAAAATCATTTGTATATTCATAGGCTACCTAGGTTTCGGCTTTGGTTTAATACCATAGTGAGACTAGATCTCTCGAGCTAGAACTCATACAATATCCTTATTATGAGAATGGAATCGATCTGTCTAACGATACGATTGAGATGTAAACATCCACCGTATCACAAACTTCGAGTTCATTCAATTTTCAACTAAGAATGACTCACCTTATGCTGGATCGTTTTGACACGTTGATCGAACCATTACACTCACTGTTAGTATTCACCTAACACTGTACTCATTTCTTAATCATTAGACTTGCGTGATTCGATCTTCATTCTATCATTTGGATAAGTAACCTCTAGATCTAATGCCTTTCTTACAGTTGTAGGGCTTCAAATCTCTAGTTTGTATGTTTATTACAATGCTCATGTAGATTCAATGCCATTATATGAGGTAACGATTGGATTACATCTCAATTTGTATGGTCGCTAGTTTAATTATCAGTCCAAATTTTCTTACAGAACCCATCAAACTAACAAATTCTTTGATATGTTCAGGTTTTCCATGCTTATGAAATCATAGCTATAGATCAACCCAATGTGGTGATTGACTCTACCATCTTACTAGGTAAACACCAATAATAAAAATGCAAGATAAATATATTTAGATTTTATATGGATTCTGCAAGATAAATATATTTAGATTTTATATGGATTCTTGATGATGTTGATGATTATGATGTTATGCTATTTTATATCTATGTATTGACAGATGCTATTGACGAGTTTCCTCTTAGTGTGCAGGATATTGACAGATTGAGGATACCACTAGCATCAATGGACCTCATTGGACTCTTATGAGTGGACTGTATTGGTTTGGGTAATTTTATCTTATGCAGATGTGACATATGATCAGGTATATTATGGTGTTGTTTATGGATCATTGACAATGTTTCGTTGATCGATACAACTTGCTAATCAGACTAAGGAGTAAAGGGGCCATGCACATCAACTAGATATTGAGGGAGAGGTGTGGCAACAACCCTGCCACAACCTACTAGCACTCTCAGCATGGCTCTAATTGTAGGTTATTTATTACCTAGTTCGAGAGATCCACCATGCAGTGAGGGCAAACCAAGATAGTCGCTCATGAAGATTCTAAGGGGCGCACAATAATGAGAAATTTATATCACTTATTAATCCTTTTAACTATGATGTATATTATTTTAACTTATTCAAAAATGTTCATCAATTCATCATCAATATATTATTTCATCATAAACATTAACATCCACGAGTGCATAATGAAGAAAGACACATCCACACAATACAAAGTACACCAAAACCACAAAATGTTTTTCTTATATGTCAAAGAATTACATTCAAGGAAGCACCAACTTCCAATTCTCTAAATCCAACTAGATTGAGTCTCCAATCCCCTAGTTTCTCATGATCCAACCTGAGGGAAGCTCCAAATCCCCAATTCTCTGGCTCCAACCAGAAGAAGGATCCAACTGACTAATTTTTAGGCTCCAACCTAAATGGATATCCAAACAACCGGAAGGTGGATACAACCAACTATCCTTGCCCCATCCAACCATACTGAATTATAAATGCCAAATGTAGACAAGTTGTCAATGTTACTAAATCAATCACTACCGTTATCACTCTGTCACTATCAACCTGTACTAACAATCCTTAAAATTTTTCTATAGATCCACGACCTATCTACTCTGCAACAAATGGATGTTCACACCTCTCTTTACTACAACTCACAAATGTCCACACCTCTCCTCAGTGCAACTCTCAGACTACTACCAACTTTCCCAATTTTTCATTATCTTAGTTTTTGTCAAGTTGTCACTGTAAATATTGATATTGAACCTGTACCGACAACCTGTACCAACCTATACGACTTAACCTTCACATGAACACAACAACCAAACCATATCCAATCACATAGATCAACCAACAAGAGAACTGTCAATCATATGCACAATATTACCTAGATGTACATCAACCAAGTATCAATCATGTACCATACCATGTACCTTACCATCTACTAACAATGCACATCAATCATGTACATCAACACTATACCAAGATAACCAAAAACATGTACCAATCATGTATCAACAAGAAACTAAACCACACCTCATCAAGATACACCAACACCACCATGCGATGCACCTTATGCATGTGCCAAATCATCAACTATATGTTCCAACATGTATCTCAATTGTATACCAAAGACATATACCAATATAACCATCAAAGGTTCTCTAGAAATACATCATACTATCCATAACCAAATACCATAAACCCTCACATAAACCTATGTTCCAGAACCTCACTGTTATGTAGCCTCAAATCATGTCCCACTCATAAGCTAATCATATATCAGGAACACTAACAAATTTCTCTCACAATGCACCACTATATATGCCAATAAAACCAATATAAGTGCACCCACAATGTTCCTCAAATAATACTCTACAATAGATACCATACATTCAAGAGGGAATATACCAAACCTCACAAAGTCATGCCTCAAGAATTCTCCACAACACCACTAAGATACAATCTCAAAATATAATCATGAGCATAAATTTAACTATGTAGTAACTGATCTCTGACAAACATACCTACAATCTCTCCTCAAATCCTACAACCTGGAACAAACATCTTCCTCCTCTCCCTTTCTACAGATCCACACTTTCCCCTTCTACAACTTGTGGGTATCTGTATTTTCCTCCTCTATGGCCTGCATATGTTCATGCTTCTCTATCCCCGTGACCCACATATAACCTCTGAAACCCTGGTTCATTCACTTCCTTTCCATCTATGAAATTTTTGATCCTTCAGACCTTCGCTCACTCAAACTTACGCTTTCTCAGATTTGTTAATGTATACTTGCAAATAACCTTTCACAAAATGGATATTCAATAATGTTCAATAGTTAGGTAAGTTATGATAAGAGTTCCTTTCTCTCTTATTTATACTTTCCAAGTTTCTTCCCCTAGAAGTTTCCTTGTAAATGTTTTACCCCTTTCTCCACCTTTTAAGGATAACCACTTTCTTGTTGCAATTAACAATTCCTTAATTAGTCAAGTCATAACTTCTTTACCCTTAACTACTTTATTGTTGCAACCACTTTATTATTTAAGAAAATTCTCTTTGGAACCACTTTGACCACTTTATTATTTAAATAAATTCTCTTTGCAACCACTTTATTATTTAAATAATTTATCTTTGCAACCACTTTGACCACTTTTCCATAATTAGAAAACTCACAACTTCTTGCTGCAACTGATTTATTTTTAATTATTTTCTTAATTCAATAACTTTACCCATGATTAACTCCTAGTTACCATCAATTTTACTAGTACACTTCTTCTAGGAGATTCTAGAATAATTGACTTCTTTGACCTTTAAGGGGATTCTATATAACTCACGAGGGTTCTCCAACTTCACTAAGTCATATCTCCTCAACCATGAGGAACTACATGATGTACCACATAACATTGGAAATGGCATGGCATGTATTATTCATAAGAATAGTCTTATATGCATATTCACTGATATTCATGCCTTTATACCTCAAACAATCTGGAGTCCCTTTACCCATACCTTTGTGCTACCAGAATTCACTATCATACTTCTCCAAGGGTTGGAATCAATATCTAAGGGTTGAAATCAATCTACAAGATAACTCTCCAAGGATTGACATCAATGAAAATCAACTATCCAAACCAACTGTCAACCTAAGCCGATTGTCCAACACAAAAGTCCTTATTGGAATAAATCTAATAGTTTAATATATATATATATATATATATATATATATATATATATATATATATATATATATATATAAACAAATGGTTAACCCTAATATTTAGGGAACTTATGTTAAGGTAGAAGTAATTTACCTAGTGTATAGTTATATGTGTAGGTAAGATTGTGTGTTAAAAGCATGATGATGCATATACAAATATTTAGGTAGAATTTAACTTGTAATAGAAAATACTTGTAATGTGGAGAAAACTCATCGAGAGATGCTAGCTGTTATGACGTTCAAAATTAATCATAGTATTGAAATACTACGATACTTTAACCTATCGTGGAAACACCATGACCATTAATTAAAAAATCAATTTATTTTTCACAAAATTAAACACCACCAATTAGCATAGAAATAGTAAATATAGTTGTACAATACATGTTGACAAGACAATATACTTTAATTTTTATTTTAAAAAAGAAAAAAAATATTATTGTTTAAGAGGTGACTTTACAAAGTGGTATCAAAGCATGGTTCAAACACTAAGACCTTATGGGCTCAAAACAAACATAAAATTTTCCTTAGCATACCCATCTATAAATCTTTTAAGAGCAAAATAATTGATGCCAATTACATTTTTTGCACATATCAGATATCAAAATAAAAAAAAAACAAGTGCCATGGCTGAAGAACTTGGAAAATCAAGACCAAGTGGTCAATAGATGTATGTGGAGCTAAACAATGAAAAAGCACATGATAACTCTATATGATTGTTGGAAACCATGCATAACATAAAATCATAATTACAGTATCAAGGAAGATAATGAAAAACTACTAAAGACTAGTAAAGAATAGGAAGAGTTGAATGAAATCCTACTTAAAAAAATGACTAATATGAAATAGTTCAGAAATATAGGATAGACTTCGAACAATTCTAAAAATGAATTTTCTGATGAAGAATCATACAAGCGTAAATACCATCCAACGATTAGTGATAAAAAAAACTATTAACTAAAGAAAGTAGTGAGGATAACTCTTAAAGAAGCACCTTACAAAATATTGTACCCAAAACCAAGAAAATGAAATGGCATGAGGACAAATTGTTTGGTGAATTTAAAAAGATCATACCACCTAGTTTTGATGGTGATTCTGAGGAGGGGGCATAAGATTGGATCTTGAATATGAATAAATACTTCCAAATATACAATTACCTAGGAAATTTGAGGGCTAGGTTAGCTCTTTACCAATTGAATGGTAAAGCTATCATTTGTTGGTAGGAAACAAAAACAATTAGTAAGCTTATGAGTAGTGAATTGAACTAGAAATTATTAAAGAAATATTTGAAAAACAAATATCTAATATAATGGTACTATGATGAAAATTCTAAGGAGTTCCATTATCTTAAGCTAGGATAGATGACTATTGAGGACTTTGTCACAAAGTTTGTAAATCTAATTAGATATGTACCTTACCTTAGAGAGGAGAAGGAAAAGGTTCAATGGTTCATGAACTATTTTCCTCAAGCATACAAATACAAAATTGTTTCCTTAATACAAATACAATGGATGAAATAATAAGGCATGATAAATTATGCTTCACTTAATTTAAACAGAGGCCTAAAAATACAAAGTCATGGAAATATAAAAGCAAGGACAAGTTTGATCATAGGAAGAAACATTTTAAACATCCTCGACCATCATCATATAGTGCACCAATTAGGAGATTCAATGGACAACAAAGTGTATCAGTTCAGAATAAGAGCAAGCCTACAGACTTGGTAAACAAGACAATTAGGGAGACAATTATGATTCATCTTCAGTGTTGGGGTTGCAAAGAAACTTACCTATACAAATATTGTCCTCTAAATAAAAACATACAATAAATGACATTTCTAGAAGTATTCATAATATCAATGCTTCCCTATATAATCAATGGGATTACCTTGAATCCTCCATGGTGGAGATAGAAGGTACAATTAATCAGAAACTTGTATCCATTTTAATAGACCCTGATGCAAGTATAAGTTATATTTTCCCTATAGTAGTAGAAAGATGTAAATTGGATAAAATCAAACACAAGAAGTATTGGCTAGTTTAGTTAGCTAGAGGAACAAAATGAAAATTTATTGAGTTGGTAAAATATTGTACAATAATTATGGAAAAAATGGAGACTAAGGTAGATCTTAAAATTTTACCCTTAGGATATTATGATTTACTCATAGGCATGGACTTGCTGGAAAAATATTCAGCTGTTGTAAATTATCGAGGATTTTTTTTTAACTACTTAGATGATTTTGGAAAAGGTAGAATAGTAAAATAAATACCATGAGGAGTGTTTGTAAGACAAATATCTGCCTTACAATTAAAAATAATTCCAAGGAAAGGCTATGCGATTGATGTTGTGCATATATTTTAAAATTTCGAGAAAAGAGTTTGTTAACAAAGGATCCAATATTGAAGGAGTTCTCAGATGTGTTTCGAAAATATATTCTAGGACTACCTCCTAGAAGGGACATATATTTCACCATAGACTAAGTACCCAGATCTACACTTGTGTCTAAGGCCATGTGTTGAATGATTACTCCAGAGAAAACTAAACTTAAGATACAATTTCAAGAGCTGATGGATAAACTATATATTAGACTTAGTGTTTCTCCACGGGGAGCACCAGTCTTGTATGTTAAAAAGAAAGATGGAACTTTCATATTGTGCATTGATTACAAACAACTTAAGAAGATTACAATTAAGAACAAACATCTTTTACCTTGCGTTGATGACCTATGTGATCAAGTCAAGGAAGCTAAAATATTTTCTAAGATAGATTTATAGTTTGGATACCATCAGGTTAGGATTAAAGAGGAATACATTCATTAAACTTCTTTAGGAACCAAATATGGACACTATGAGTTCATAGTGGTACCTTTTGATTTAACAAACACTCTTGCTAATTTTATTTGTTTTATGAACAATATGTTGAGAGAATATCTTGACAATTTTGTAATAATGTTCATAGATGACATTTTGATTTATTCAAAAACCAAAGAGGAACATGAAGAAAACTTAAGAATGGTCTTGTAAACACTTAGGGAGCATCAGCTATACACAAAGCTTAGTAAATGTGAATTTTATACATATAAAGTACAATATTTGGGGCATGCAATTTCAAGAGAAGAGATCTTAGTTGACCTAGAAAAGGTCAAGGAAATCCTAGATTGACCAGTACCAAAGGATTTGTTGGATGTATGATCCTTCATGGGAATCATAGGGTATCGTAGGTTCATAGAAAGATTTTCAAAACTTTCCTATCCAATAACCTCTTTGCATAAAAAGGGAATCAAATTTAAAAGGACTGGAAAATGTCAAGAGTGATTTGAAAAGATAAAACAATTTTTGAAAACACCTATCTTGAACATAGCAAACCCACATAAGGACTTTGTGGTATGTAGTGATGCTTTATTAGAGGGATTAGGAAGTGCATTGTTACAATATGACCATCATATTTCTTATGAATCATGAAAGATGAAACCTCATGAAAATAACTATGCAACACATTATATGGAATTGCCTGCGATTTTACATGCATTAAAAATGTGCTGACACTACCTGTTAGGTAGGAGATTTTTGTTGAAAAATAAAAATGTTATCCTTAATTATTTTTTCGATCAACATAAATTAAATGAAATACATGTAGGATGCTCAAATTTCTTGAGTGAGTATGATTTTGAAATAAAACACATTAAAAGAAAGGAAAACAAGATAGCAGATGGACTCAGTAGAAAACTAAATGCATAGATAATTAAATCAACATAGAAAAATGATGAAAATTATAGGAAAATATAGGGAAAATTTTAGAATAATAGATAAGTTGAAGGAGAAACAAAATTAATATGTAATCGTGAAGGTTAGTACAATACAAAAACATACTTTATGTTCCAAACAACACTGAATTAAAGAATTTAATAATGCATGAAGTACATAAGAAACCTTATTTATGTCACCCTGATTACCAAAAGAATAGAACAACTTTCAAGTATTTTTGTCCTCGAATGAAAACAAAGGTTGCTAAATATATTTATAGGTCTCTTGAGTGACAACAAGTTAAATCTAAGAAGTGTCAACCAGTTGGATTATTGCAGCCAATACCCATTCCTAAGGTGAAGTGGGAAGTGGGAAGTGATTATCTTGTATTTTATGAAAGGACTTCCTAATACCAAGAAACATAATGACTCTATAATGGTAGTAGTAGAAAAACTCACTAAAGAAGCACACTTTATTCAAGTAAAATCAACTCACACAGATATAAACATTGCATAAATTTTCACGAAGGAAATATACTTCTAATTTTCAAAAGAATGTTTTTAGTGGTTTGGACACTCAATTGAATTTTAGTATCATATATCATCCTCAAAATAATATCATACTGAAAAGACTAACCAATTTGTAGAGGATATATTGCGAATGTATGTAATGGACTTCCCCACAAAGTGGGAAGACTAACTTGAATTTGCACATAATGATGGTTATCAAACATCATTGAAAATGAGTCTTTTTGAAGTGATGTATGGCAAGAAATTTCGAATGATTGTTAGTTTGGGTAACCCAATTGACAAAATTATCTTGGGCCTAGATATGCTAAGAGAAATGGAAATAATTGCTCAGAAAGAAAAACATAATTTGAAAAGTGCTCAAGATAGAAAAAAGAGTTTTGTAGACTTGAAAAGAACACATACATAATTCAATGTAGGGGTTCATGTTTATCTTAAAGTCAAATCCACTAAGAGTTCGATAAAATTTGGAAAGAGTATGAAGTTTACATATTGTGGGCCATTAGATGTACTCACGAGAGTGGGGCCAATGACCTATCAACTTGCACTACAAGGAAATTTGAAAGTACACAATATATTTCATGTTTCATTGTTAAAGAAGTATGTACATGATGTAAATCATATTGTAAATTGGAATGTGATTAAGGTGGAACCAAAAGGTGATTTTCAGGTGGAACCACTACACATTATCGACAAGAAGGAAACTATGTTGTGGAACTAAGCACTTTAGTCCTCAGGAGACCACTTGAGAAATGGAAGAAGCCATCTAGGTGTTCAATTCAAGGGGGAGAGGATGTAATATATTTTAATTTTTGATGTTTCATGTTGTGAAAGATTTTGGGAAAAAAACTTATGTTAAAATTATATCATCATAAACATTGATGATGATGAATATTTTTGTAAATATTATTTTAATTTATTTTATATTACTAGAAACAAATTGATTAGAGAATCTAGTTACAAAGAGTAAATCTTTATTCCATGG
>JASDQU010881134.1:15996-26118 GCA_032191745.1 Picea mariana | reverse complement strand
AGAGTGGGGCCAATGACCTATCAACTTGCACTACAAGGAAATTTGAAAGTACACAATATATTTCATGTTTCATTGTTAAAGAAGTATGTACATGATGTAAATCATATTGTAAATTGGAATGTGATTAAGGTGGAACCAAAAGGTGATTTTCAGGTGGAACCACTACACATTATCGACAAGAAGGAAACTATGTTGTGGAACTAAGCACTTTAGTCCTCAGGAGACCACTTGAGAAATGGAAGAAGCCATCTAGGTGTTCAATTCAAGGGGGAGAGGATGTAATATATTTTAATTTTTGATGTTTCATGTTGTGAAAGATTTTGGGAAAAAAACTTATGTTAAAATTATATCATCATAAACATTGATGATGATGAATATTTTTGTAAATATTATTTTAATTTATTTTATATTACTAGAAACAAATTGATTAGAGAATCTAGTTACAAAGAGTAAATCTTTATTCCATGGAAGAGTGAAAATGGGTAAAAAACACCAGAGTAAATATTTTCCATGAAAAAAAGTTTAAACCCACTCCCAAATATGTGGGATGTGAGGGAATAAGCTAGCACAAAGTTACAACAAGAATATTGGCTAGGGTTAGGGATATGGATAACTTGGAAATAGACCTAGGCAAGGTATTTTTCTTCTTGGTAAGAAGAAATGATAAGTATACAATAGATCTGAGTTTGATGGTTATGAGAAAGAGTCAAACTTTAAATTTTTTGAAAAGGGTTATACAATTTTCAGTCCCTATGGAATAAATATTTAGGCTCTGGGTGACAAGAAAAAGTAAAAATATAATCTTGAATCTTGAAGGAGACGAAAAAAGAAGAAATATTATTATATTTCTGAGTTACTAAAACTAGTTGTAATAAAGAAAAATAAGTATTTATATAAATCTGATGTTACTAGAATTAGTTGCATTAAGAAAAGATCCTTACACTCATGGAATATTATTTACCCTCAAATAAAATATCTTTATAATACAGGAAGACAAGAATGCAAAAATAGTTTGTAGATTTCTATTTACTATTTTGTAGAAATATTGTAGAGACTAATGTAAATATCCATTTTAATTAAAGAATATAAGTGATTTAGTTATGTGATATATATATTTTTACACATATTTTCTTCTTAGAACTATTTTTCTGAAGTAACAAGAAAATGTTTTTGGAATTTAATTTTTTTAGATATAAAAAAAATAAAAGATATATTTAAAAATAAATAGTTGTATATAAATATAATGCCAATAATTTTTAAAGGAAATTATTTTTTAAGATCAAACATAGTATCATAGTACAAAAATAAAAGATATATTCCAAAATAAATAGTTACAAAAATAAAAGATATATTCAAAAATAAATAATTATACATAATTGTTACAAGTATTGTGTTTTTAACCATAACCCTGTTTTAAAGTCATGTCTTGTGAACTATTCTATAATAGTTATAGAGAAGATGTATATAAATACAATGCCAATAATCTTTACACTGTTTTTAACCATAACTTTCAAAGTCATGTCTTGTGAACTACTGTATAATAGTTAAAGAGAAGATACATATAAATACAATGTCAAGAATATTATAAATACAATACCAAGAATCTTTACACTGTTTTTAACCATAACCTTCAAAGTAATGTCTTGTGAGCTATTGTATAATAGTTACAGAGCAGATGTATATAAATACAATGCCAAGAATTTTAAGTACCAGAAAACTAAGGGGAGATACCCTATATATAAGTAAACATACAAATAAAGAAATCATAATCAAAAGATAAACACTAAAATAATCTTAGGGTTCTTTTCATAAAGAAAACCCTAACGTTCTCGTCATTTAAAAAAAACTAGGAATCAAAGTTTGAAAGTATTGACAAGTAATAACAAAACTAAAAATTGTATAAAAATATGGTTATAGTTAGTATAAAAGCACGACCCATTCCAGGAGGTCGAGACCACTCTCATGGAAGTTTAAACATTAAGAATAAGGCATTTATGAACTAATACTAGGTGGCATTGAACGGAACGACACTTCATCAAGCAAATAAGGTAACTTTCACTCTAGTTTAGTTGCAACAAACCTGCTACAACTTTCGAAGGTAAGGTAGGTATTGGAGTTACTTAACCTCTGACTCTTGAGTCGGAAAGACTACAATCTCAATCTTGAGATGAAGAGATCATATAATACTTTATGTGGAAGCCACACCGGCCTGGTTTTACCTGTCTTGAAGTTTGGCTTCAAGGGTTTTCGCTCAGCCCTGCATAAACCCACAAACTATAAAATAATAGAGAAAATATAAAGAATAAATGATACATAGCTTATATAAACTAAAATTATGTTAGTCTAAATGTGGAGAGGGATTTTCCTCCATAAAATGCTTTGGCACTATTTGATAACGAGAAACAACACTATAATACAGATAAATTAATTCACTATCATATTAATAAATATTTCTAAAATTCTGAAGTGGTGTCATCGACTAATTATCAAATTATTATGAAAGAATTTTTAAAAAGAACTTTAACATCCAAAATAAAAGTAAAAGAAACAAAATCTCATACAAATAAAATTTTACAAATCATTTTTGAATCAAAATCTTTATTTCACCAATATTATTGAAGATTGAGAACTTTCCATTTTATAGAAACATGATATTTTACTGACAAGTAAAATTGTGTATCCTTATTTTTAAAATTGACAATTTATATTTAGTTTACTGGTCATACAATTTGTAAATATTTATAAATTTAATTTAGATAATAGAATATAATTTTTATTTTAAGTTCCATAGCTTTAATTTATTAGTGTTCAACTAAAAATACAATCTAGAGAAATTCAAAATACCAGGGTGAATGAAAAGAATCAAGCCTCCATTCAAGTCTAAAACAAGAATATACTATCAACATCAAGCCTACCCATGCAAGGCAAATCGGGCGCTCTGAAACAACATTTAAACTAAACGAGGCAAAAGAAGAAACTACCCGAAGTGAAGATTACTTGAGAGGGCGACTCGAGGCCACATCCTCCGGTTTTTCCTTGATAATTGGATAGCAATAGGTTCCTGTATTTGATGAATTATCCTTGTGTTCCTTGGTAGTTAGACTGACAAGCTTGTGAAATGAAGAAGGGCCTTCCAGGTCTTGGTGTTCAATGTGTTTCTTTTTGTAAACACTAGTATTCCCAATTCCAATCATAATTTGAGCTTCCTTAAAAACCTTTTTTTTGTTATGGGCCTTGGTGCTTTGGGGGTTCAGGAGAAAGAGAAGAGCCCTCTGAAGAAGAGGTATGAATAAAAGGAGAAGAGGTTGGAGAGGATTTACTCTCAAGTGGAATGCCTCGACAACACAGTAAAACTTGGGAAATCATGTTCTTCACATAACAATAATGCTTCTTCCGAGTCCGAGGCCATTGTCCAACTAATTGTTATACCACAACAACGAGTCCATACAGAGTAATTCCAACACTAGAAACTTCCAAAGTGATAATGATTGTTTCCATCCACCAAAGGAGCCCATATCCAACACAAAATCGGTATGATTGCCATTGTATAGATAGTAAAACTAAGCAAAGGTCTAAGAGACAGGGAATTGAATGGCCTCAACCTCAAATTGTGCAGAGATTTAATTTGCATGAGGTGCGAATGGAGGGGGATCCACATGGTGTGGAGATAGATCCCTCATCCCAACTCCCACGCATGTTCCTAGGAGTCCTCTATCACTCGAATTCGGGGCCTAGAAATATTGAAGAGCCAGAGTAGTGCAATGTTTCTTGATATTTGTAATCAAGAAAGAAAATAAAAATCCATATCTTGATGAAGATAATTTCTTGAGACTCCTTCGTTTTCTAGTCGATCTGTTGTGGTGTTATATTTCCGCTTGACATGTTAGAGAGTGATTTCCCCAGAGGGGGGTAATAGTTATACGAGTTTAGATAAACCATAGTTGAGTCTCCATCTTGGTGAAAATTTTCTTATCTGAGAACCGCATTGAATTTTCTGGGCCAGATAGATGATCAACTCGGAGTCTCCTTCAACTATAAGGGGATAGATCTCGCCCATTTGTTGGCTATATGAATACCAGTATGAGAGAATTAAGCTCTTTGAAATTATTGTTGTCAAGGCAAAGACCATGAAAAAATATTTGGATGATAAGTCTGGATTTGTTCCTGAAGACTCCTCCATATCCTGTTGGCCGAGGGTTTCCTTTTGAGGCTCCATAAAGATTGAGTTTAAAGAACCCTGTGGGTGGCCGACTCCATTTATCCAGACTTGTTGGGGGATTTTTTTTTGGAGAGAATTGGGTTTTTGCATTGGATATGCTATGCTCAAGTTTTGCAGGATGATGGTATCTGTTTGGTTTTCTTTGTAATCTAGCTTCGTCTACAAATGGAGAAATAGAGTTTCACGAATACGTTTTTTGCAGGTGGCCCAGATGAGATCCTCATAGCTATAAATTTCCTAAAATATTCGTTAATTTCACTCCTTCAAGATTTCCCAAACTATAAATCCTGGGATCAACTGCCAGGCGATTGAGAATGATATTTTCAAAGGGTTTGTCAGTCCAGTTTTTGAAAGTTTGGACCACATTTCCGTGAGCTTTGTGCATTCTTTTTCATAAGAGTTCCATTTTTTCCCAAAGGCTACTAGTGAGAGGGCATGTGCCTAGGAGGTGATCAATGGTATCATCTTGATTATGACACATAACACATTGAGAAGGGCCATAGTACCTGCGTTTGATGATTTTATCCCATGTGAGGAAAGAACGATCGGTGATAAGCCATAGGAAAGTAGTCACTTTCGTCCATGATTTCATATCCCATATTTCAGTCCAAATGGGATCATGTTGCTCAACCAAGACCTGAGAGAATAAGTGATAAGCTTTCTTGACAGTGAAGGAACCATTCGTTTTATGTCCCCATATTAGTATGTATGAGCTCTCTTGGAAATGGATTTTACACTTTTGAAGCTCCCCCTGGACTTCATCTATTGAATCGCCTTGTAGTGATATCTTCCAGTCCCTTGGATTCTTCCATGCACTAAAGCTCCGTTGATTGTCTTATGAACAAAATTATTTGACAAATAAGCACCCATAATATTGAATGGAGGCCTGCAAAAGAGGGAGATGATGAAGGTGAGCTAAGCATGGAAGTTGCTTCCAGGAATCCATCCAGAAGTGAGCAGAGGCTCCATTGCGGATTTACTAGAAACTATGTTGTTGGATCAGATATCTTTGAAGATTCACTGCATTCCAAATGAGGGATCTAGGGATTACCAGGTTGTAGCGAATGAGCTCCTGCAGGTTCCAGTTAGGGGCATATTTTTTATTCCAAAGTTGAGCCCATGGATTTGAATTTTTGGTTATCCAATTCCACTAAGTTTTGGCACTAAGAGTTTCATTACTTTTGGCCAGATCATGAAGAACGAGGCCGCCTGCCTATTTGGGAAAGAAAAATTTGTCCCATTTCACAAGAGGCCATTTGAATTGGTTCTTGTCGCCTCCACAAAGGAAAGTGCATTGGATGGCTCTTATGGATTTGAGGACCCATTTAGGTGCAACAAGAAAAAAAAAGAAGGTATAGGGGCATGGATTGTAAAACCGCTTTGATGAGAATGATGCACTAAAATAGGTTGAGAGATCGAAAATTACATGAAGCAATTTTTTGTTCTAGCTTGTCAAGGAGCTCTCTCCGTGTGGAGTCCTTGATGTCTGAATCAATTAGGGGTGCTCTGATATATTTTGTGGGAAGAGAGGATATGGAGAAGCCAAGAATCCTATCATTTTTTTTTTGAGTAGTGGTAGGTGTATTGAAAAAATAGATATGGGATTTATCTATATTGATAATGGTTCCCAAGGCCTCAAAAACGGTCTTCAGATACGATGGAAAACAATGGCTTATTACACTGATCGATGACCCATTAGGATATTGTCATCAAAAAAATTTTGATGAGAGAAGGGGGAGTTTTCATGTAGGACGAGACCTTTTATGGTGCCAAAGGAACAAGAATATTTGAGCGTTCATCCTAGGCCTTCCGCCATGAGAATAAATAGGAAGGGGGAGAGGGGTTCGCCTGGTCGAATTCCTCTACAAGGGGAAAACGTGGCAAAGGGGAGTCATTGATCAAGATAGAAAAGAAAGTAGAGGATAGTAGAGAAAAAATACATTTAGTTCAAGAAAGGATAAAACCAAAGGCTAAAAGGACTTTATCAATGTAATCCCAACTTAACTTATCAAAATATTTGGAGATATCTATATTAAGAAGCATGTTGGGTTTTTTTTGGTGAATTTTAAAGAGTGGATAGCTTCATGGAAAGAATGATGTCATCCAATTTTTGTCTTCCTTCTACACAACCAATTTTCTTTGGAGAGATGAGGATAGGAAGGAGAGGCTTGAGGCGATTTGCAATGATTTTTTTTATTATTTTATAGATAACATTGCAAAGGAATATAGGTATGTACTTACCTGGGGAGGTTGCATTCTCCTCCTTCAAAATGAGTCTGAGGAAGGTGGTGTTGAGAGAAGGTAGCACCCATTGTTTGTTGTGTGATTCCTCTATTGTTTCCTAGATATCCACCTTCATAACGTCCCCTCAATGATGAAAAAAGTTTATAAATTATTGTGAATCTGTCTGGACCTGGAGCCTTGCCTTCAACCATTTGATTGAGAGAAGCTTCAACTTCGTATAGAGTAATTGGTCGCATGAATGTTTCATTGTACTCTTTGGTTATGAGAGAAGGGATGTGAGTAACGACATGATTTATGGTTGCATCTCTGCTGATATTTTTATCAAATAGAACCTGGTCTTTATAGAAGGAGACGAGCTCCTGCTCAATCTCCTTATGTGTTTCAACTCTTGTGCCATCGGTTTTTTTGAGGGAATTTATTCTGTTGTGCATTATGTGCTAGATAGTGGAGCGATGAAAGAAAGTTGTATTGCGCTCTTCATCGTTTAACCAAGTAATCCTGGATTTCTTCTTCCAGAGAGTCTCCTCTTGCTGGCAGTGGTCATCAATTTGTTATTGGATCTCTACTTTTTTTTTATTCTCTCCTCCGCGCGGCCTTCTTTGATCACTTGTTGCTGGAGCAGTTCCATTTCCTGGTCCAAGGTGGTTTTAGATGTGAAGATGTTGCCAAATTTATTCTTATTCCATTTCTTCAGATTTTTCTTCAGAGGCTTGAGATTTTGTTGCAATACAAAAATCTTGGAGGTCCCCGTAATCTGAGTGTTGGTCCACCAACTTTTTACTGTTTCCTAGAAGTTTGGATGTGTGAGCCAAAATTTGTCAAATCTAAAGGGTCTATGAGAGGAAGTTCCTTCTTTTTTCCAGAGTAGGTAGATAGACTAGTGGTCGGAGCTTGTCAAGGGGAGAATAGTGGCTATCAAATCCTCTCCAGACATAGCTATATTTTCAGAGATGAGGAAGCGATATAACCTCGAATAAATTAAGTTCAATCCTCCATGCCGATTGTTCCAAGTGAAAATGTCATTGGTTGTTTCTAAATCCACCAACTCATTGTTTTCTATGAAATCTTTAAAATTGATGTCCTCTTGAGTTAAATATCTGTGACCCCCCTTCTTCTCATGGAGAGAATTGATTATGTTGAAGTCTCCTGCCATGATCCAGGGCTGTCGAGGGAGAGAGTGATTATACCACTCAATAAATTCTAGCATTTTGATTTTGTGCTCTAGAGATTGAGGACCATATACATTTGTGATATGGCCATGAATGCGAGTATGTGAAAGGTGAAAAGATGACGAAATGGAATTCTTAGTGGCCAAACAATCATTAAGATTTACCTCATGAGGATTCCATATGATTTCCAGGCCTCTGAGGCTCTGTTTGCATCCACTGGTGTCACCATACTACCTTTCCAGAGACGAGCCATAAGAGTCTAGAGATTTATACTAGTGCACTTTGTTTCTTGGATCAAGATGATTGAGGGATTTTCGTGGAGAATCTTTATACAAATCATTTTGTGTTTGTAGGGCCATTGATGCCCCTTACATTCCAAGATATGACTTTCATTGAGAACTAGGAGTATTGGTAGGAAAGAACTTCGTTGGGCATATTTCCCTGATTCGATTGGCCTAGTGCCTACAGTATTAAGGCATTGCATATCCGTTTTTCTACCTTTTTTTTTTGGGTCCCTTTGAGGTTTCTTTGGTTATTTTTATGAGATATTTTGAATGCCTAGTTTTGGTCTTGCTCTGGATTTGGATAAAAGTATCTTTGAGCAGCTACATCTATTTGGGTCGTTCATACCCTCATCCATTACTACATTAAAGTATGGGTTTGAGGTAGTTGGTGGAACTTCTTGGGAGGTGGGGGTTGTGGAGGTAGACTGACCTTGATGTTCATTTTTTTGATTGCTTTGCTTTGGTTTTTAATGATGCCTTTTGGATATTGGTTGGTCCTCTACATTTGGGGTTTCTATTTTCTCTGGTTGATACTTTTCTGAATCCCTTCTCATTTGTGGTCTTTGACTCCTTAGGATCTAGAATAGGCTTGTTCTGTCGACAATCTTTGTAAAGGTGCTCATGTTCATAGAATTTATTACAACTAAAGGAACATTCTCATAATCCACTCATTGGATCCACTCCAGATATTCATGTACTAGACAAACTTGCTATGTGCATGTAGATATGATGTGTATTTATTGCTTCTTGTTTGATCTGAAATTTTAACAAAGTCTCTTAGAGGATTACCTATATCCCAAAGAGTTTCCCATCCAAGTAGTCGTGTGGGAGGGAGTATAGGAGAAACCACACTAGAGCCCATGTGAAATCCTCCTTATATGGGTTGAACCTATCGATCCAGTTACGAAGGTATAATCCTGCATAGCTAAAGAAATATGGGCCTCCATCCATGACTTTGACTTTCTCTTCAGTCCTTGAGAAGATGAAAATGAAAAAACATTTATATCCAAATTGGAGATGAAAGTGGGCTTTCGGCTTCCATTGGGCCAAAATCCAACCTACGAGGGCCTTCTCAGTTGGCCAAAGCCCAATAAATTTGTAGATCAGGGCATGATCTTTCATAAATTGGATCCAATCATTGATTCTCGATGGAGGAAGTTCTATGTGTGGTCAATTTTCCGTCCGGGCTATGCATGTGCTTGTTTTCTTGTCTTTGTCTAGATCCAGTCTTCCTCGTGGGGTCTGCGATCCTTCTTCTGTCTCCATCCTACTCAACGGTGGGTTGTCAATCATGCCATCATTGTTTCATATCATTTGATTCTGGTTCACAGTCGTTGTAGCAGGGTCCGTCAGGGATGGGTAGGGGCCTCTTGCGCCCCCCTCTAGGTGTGACATGGATATGCCAAGAGAAAATATGCTATCAATGATGGAGGTCGGAGTGTAGAGGTGAAAAGGGCTTCGGGCATGCAAAGAAGTGCGCTAGAAGAGTTCAGCGAGAGATGCAGAGCTCTCCCATTCGTCTTTCATCAATCGATTACTAGATAATATAATTAATTCAGGACCATTAAATTCTATTATTATTCAAATATTTTCAAATATCTATAATATTTTAAAAAATTCTGAAATATATCATTAAAAAAGTTAAGATTAAAATAAAGTACAATTAGAATAATAATTTGGTATCCATCACTTAATGGGTAGTGTTGGTACACTTGATATTAAAGATGGTAGAACTTAGTCTCAGTACACACTTCAATTAACCTAATATTGTATACTCTTTTAAAATTAAGAAAGGATACCCCCGGATGGGGTGGTATCGTGGGCCACTTGGCAAAGTACGGGTGAAGGGGGCGGCCAGCAGGGCACGGAGCCATGTGCCCGGCTCGTGCCCCACGCAGCCGTCACCTCCGAGATTTAACGCGCATTTAATGTTGATGCCAGGAGCATTCACTCCAATTCATTCGACCGCCTCCACGCATTGCAATATGCAGCTCCCTTTCGGCATTTTCGTTTGGTGGTGTGGTTTCAACCTGCGCTCTGTGTTTTTCATGGTTTTTCGGGCAGCTCTCCTCATTCTCCTTGGCTCTGTAGACCCTCTGCAGAAGCCGAGTCCCGCCATGCCTCGCCATCGCATGCGTCCCCGTCGGGGCTCTCCATGGCACCCACGACGCCCCCGCACATCCTCTTCGCCCTCTGGTTCTGCCGC
>JASDQU010881133.1:37602-52379 GCA_032191745.1 Picea mariana | reverse complement strand
TGTTTTGACAAAGCAATAAAGAAATGTTTACAACAGAAATTTATAACAAATTTAATGAACAATCATGAAACAAAATCTGAAATAAAGAGTACACATGTAGTCCAAAATGAGACCCAAACACATCAATGATTTTATTAATTCACTTCTAAATTATAGCTAAAAAGCATTCTTTCATACCCATAATGGGTAAGGACCAGAATAAGTCTTAGAGGTTAGAGGTGTAATGTTACATCACACAGAGACGACTAGTGTCTTCTAAATAAAACCAAGACTAAGAAAAAATGGATCAACAAGCCACAACATGCCACCGTATTGACTCTACAAAAAATTCCTAATTAGCAATAAAAATTAAGTCAGAAATCCAATAAGAATTTACAAACTATCATAAACAAATATCAACCTTCTAAAGCATGTCAACAATCTATGATTCTTGATCCTTCTTATTGTCACCTTCAGTGAGACCCTGATATCAACAAGAACGTTTTATCTTTTAAGTGATTCGGAAATGAATGAAGTAGTAATATAATCTCACTTTAGAGTAAGAGAAAAACCTTATTAGATTTTGTGCTTCTATCTTTTCCTTTTTCTTGTCCCTCAAATCCTTCCTTTATTCTCCAAAAGTAGTTTTGGGTAGTTCCAACTACTTTTAGTTAAGTTAGTTAAGTAACTTTTAGTTAAATAGAGACAACTTATAAATATTTATTAATAAATAATGATAAGGGTATAATAAATACTAACTAATAGGCGGGGACCCCTACATATCCTTATTTTTATCACCTTGTTCCTCCAAAGATAAATATGCATCCATGTCTTTCAAAATTTCATAACATATAAATATCCAATGAACCCACAATAAAGTATTCCAAAGAAAACTTATGGCTCCCAAATATCGAGTGTGTGTGTGTGCACGCACACACACACGTGCACTCAAAATTAATAAGTCATTTTGTTGTCCGAAAATAACTGTTGTTCAAAATAAATCATGTCCAAAAATAAGTGAACTCTGTTCCAATAGTCAAATAAAAAAAAACATGACAAAATAAAAAAACAATTTTTTTATGTGAGGCAGTTTTCCTCTATTCATTATATTTAGAATCTGCCACTTTGAGCACTTGTCAATCTTCCTTGATAGGAATTTTACGTTTAACTAATGAATTCTTTGGGTGCATGTCCCCAAAATGTATATGTTTGTCTTCACATTTGGGGTGTTGGGAATGTGATGTAATTGAATGTGAGGATGTCTCATATTGGTTAGACTTAGAAGAATTGGTCAGTTGTTTTCTTTTAATAGGTTCAGGTTCTTGATCAATGGACTTAATTATGTTTAGGGGCTGACCTAAATGAGCAAAGTCATTGATGCAACGTGTTGAGATAGTTTCTTAATAGGAGGAGGAGGAGGTAATGGAAAAGACACTCGAATCCATCCATCAAAATGAGTTTGGGGAGGATGTACAACATTGTTCCAACCATCATTGACTGGAGCTTATGGTGGAAAGGATACATGTGGTTGCACTGGTATGTTGTAACACCCATGTTTCCCCCAGTTTGTAAATATAACTATATTGGCCAAGAGACTATGGAAAACTCGAGATGTATGAATGTTTGATTTGATGGATCTTTGTATAAAAGGTCAATGAATGTAAATTCCGTTATTTACTAGAAAATGGATAAGTGTTGCATGACTACCGAAAGGGGGATGTGCTAAGAGAGACCACGGATGTTATGAAAGAGATGGTGAAGGGGACCAGGAATGGTTGCGTTAACCTTCACCAGACTAGTACCTTGTTCGATTTAATTTCTTAGGATCAGAACAACCCTCTCACCTAGGAATGAATTACAGTCAGGTTGGTAGGTGAGAAGACCTCCTTAAGAGTTAATGAGGGGATGGGGCAGAGCACCCATCTATAAGGCTTTCATACCTGACCACGGACTAGGAATTCGGGACACACGCAACCTTGTTGGGAAAGGCAAGAGAGGAAGGCGTGATGGGTAGAGGAAGACTGTGAGGAAGTGCAGAGGAGAGACTAAGCTCAGGTTCGAGGAAGAACTAAAAGAAAGAGCATGTTCTAATCGTGGGAGAAGGATAGTAACCTTCGTCCCTATCTATTACTGAGCCGAGAGAAGGAGAGTAACCTTCGTCCCTAACTTTCATTGAACCGGAAGAAGAGATTAAATATCAAAGCATCGTGGTCTAGATCGGGGGTGGCCAGTGGTAAATCCATAAGCAGTGACTGAGCCTATGGTTGGGTGGAAACGGGCACCCCTTCCAGCAGTTGCATCACGCCTTTTGGTTCTGATAAGTGTTTTCATACTTTGTGTATTGAAATGAAATAATGAATGAATGCATGTATGAATATAATTAAGATTTACCTCTGTATTGATTGATCGAGTTATGTGTATGTATTTACCTTCTTGAGGACTTATGCTTTTTCTTGTTTTCCCATATGATCCAGTTTAACCCTCGAAGTTTTTTTCCCCAGAGAGTTACCCCACAGTTCCATAGTTGGAACAAACTTCTTGATAATGCTACAGTATCGGTAATTCCATGAGATTACCCCATCCTATTTTGGAACTTAAAGTTTTGCGAGATGGGAAGGAGCTTCCTTTAAACCAATATCTTAAGAGACCTTAGGCTCGCGCTCAAGGCCTTAACCAAATCTCGGCCAAGAGTAGAGCTTATAGCCCGAGATTCATCAAAGGATCCATGTGACCAGGGTCTAGGAACCTTGCACTAAGTCTGAAAGGAGCTAGCTCTTGATGGCTTCGGAGCCTCTGGAGCTCGAAACCCTACAATGTCAAACTTCATAATGACAAAAACCCTAAAGGCTGAAGCTGCGAAGTAATGTGGACCATAGATCTTGAGATCCCTCCTAGACGTCAATATATAGGGACGTGTGTTGATAGATCCTCTAGTTCATGGATTAGGTACTTCGAGAATTTGGGGAGTGGTCTGTCGATGAACCCCTGAACGTCGAATTCATGAAGTAATGAGAGATGTAGATCTCGTGATCTACGTGGCCGAATATCAATCGTGAGATATGGAGAACTAATAGAAGGTTCTTAGTCTAGTGTGACGTGGCAAGCTGATGTCACCAAGGTGACATGGACCCACAAGAGAGGTGCCATGTGTCACCTGAATTAGTGCATATCACATACCCTATATGCCTATTGGGACGTGACATGTGTCACCCCTAGCCCTTCCACATGTCAGCCCTTGGTACGTGCCCACCTAGCCAAAGTAGTTGGCGAAGTGACCAGAACTCTGAGAGTCTGGAACTTCAGGACTTCGGAGGAGTATGGTAGAGAGATAGAAAGGCCCGGAGGACGAAGCCTCATGGAAGACTTACGAGATTTTAGAAGTTCGTAACTTCGGGTGGTCTTGTACTTAGATAGTAAGGAGGCATGAAGCGTCGAAGTGCCAAATTCCTCTACGGTCGATACATTAGAAGGAGATTAATTCCAGTCGTGGGACCAGATGGTGGATGGACTTCCACCATGGATGAAGAAATATTAGAGATAGTACGTGTGAGGTGGATCCACGTGGATGCCACATGGCCTTTGACCAATAAACGCCAGAATAAATTGGGAAGGGAGTATCTTCTAGTCCGAAGCACAGATTTGAGCGTAGAGGCAGTGGTCGGATAGTGATGGACAAGTAGGACATGATAGAAATCCTGGAGTTAGGATTTGGGACAGTTAATGAAAATGAAATTATGATACCCCACCCCTTAAAGGAACATCTAGGGGTCAGGTGTGTTACAAATTGGTATCAAAGACATGGTTACAACACTTGGCCTGCTTGGGCTCATGGACGAGTTGCTTAAAAACCATGTTTAAATAACTTTTAAGGGTGACACCCTACCTTACCTATTTCCTAAGGAGTCTGGTTAAACCCTTACTAAAGAAAAGAATGAAAAAATTCTACTGTGTGTATTTAAGAAATATGAACTATCTGTTGTTCATGAACTAATAAACTATTAGCTAGCAGTAATTGTTTTTGTCAGCACTCAAACAATCAGTAAATCATGGGAAACAACAAGCATAAGGATGGTGATGCACCATGAAGTGGGGGATGGCTCCCACAATAGAGACAAAGAATCTGATGAGAGGAGGGCGGTGAAGACCCCTCCAGATCTGGATGAAACTGTAAGGAGCCTCATGGTCAGATTACAGAGTTGCAAGGCCGACAACGAGAGATTGATAAAGGAGAAAGAAAAACAAATGGAAATTAATGCAGTCTTGTTGCAGATCTTATCCGACATACAGAGGCAGCTACAGCGTGGACCCGCAACTAGTCACGTGGGCCAACGACATATGAAGAGAAGTCAAATTCCACCTAATATATGAAAATGTGGCCCCATAAGTGGCCACACTAGGAGGAGTACCTTGAGGAAGGACCGACCTAGAGGCAGGGGGCGCTCATCGAGTGAGTCTTCTGGAAAGGAAACTTGCAACTCCGAGGGATCTTCCAGTAGCAAAACTAGCTATCCTTCTCAATGTAAAGGAAGGAAGCAAAATCATTCTAAAATTCATGATCCCGAAGAATTCAAGAAATCCAAACCACCCTCTTTTGATGGAGAGATTAATAAAGGGGAAGAGGTAGAAGCTTGGTTGCTTAGCTTAAAGAAGTACTTCAGAGACTATAACTACTCTAAAAACTTGAAGGCTCGAATAGCCATCTTCAATCTAAATGGAAAGGATTCCATTTGGTGTGAAGACCTTAGGAATGTGAAAGGAATCCATGAGAAGGACTTATCATGGAAACAGTTCGAGAAATACTTCAAGAAGAAGTATCTATCAGAGAAATACTTTGATGGGAAGACTAAGGAGTTCTATGAACTCAAGCTGGGACATCTCACCATAGAGGAATATATCAATAAATTCCTTGAGTTGATAAGGTATGTACCCTACATAAAGGATGAAAAGGTAAAAGTGCAGTGATTTATTAGTAGGTTACCTCATTCCTACCGAGATAGGATTGAGTTTGAAGAGCCAAATACCTTAGAAGAAACTATTCGAAAGGAAAGGTATTGCTATGAATTGTTCGGGGATCGGACAGAACCTCGAGAGGACTGGAAGAATAAGAGTAGCTCGGGATTCAAGAATAAGGGGTTTAAATCCTCAAGATTTAAGAACTATAGGAAGGACTCTAGGATGAGCCTTCCTACTAAAAGTGTGTATCAACATAATTTCCCCTCCCATAGTGGAAATAAACCTTTTGGAACAACCCCATGAAAGACTGATAACCCAAAGAGAGAACCCTTGAAATGTTGGGGTTGTGGAAAAGAACATTTATTGAGAGATTGTTCACATAGACAACAGAACAACAGGATAATATGCAACATCCAAGAATCTACCAAGGTCAATGATGTGGCTAGGAGCATGCCATGGATTTATGCAGCCTTGGATAATAAACAAGCCGACCACCAAGCTTCAGTGGTGGATATGGAAGGTATGATCGCCAACCATTTAGTTTCCATTTTAATTGACCCGGGTTCTAATTTGAGTTATGTAGCCCCTCAAACTATTGATAAGTGTAAACTACAACTAGTTAGACATGTTAATCCATGGTTAGTACAACTAGCCACTGGAACCAAAAGAAAAGTAGTAGAGGTCATACCAGCTTGCGAATTCATTATGGATGGATTGCCCACCCAAGCGACCCTTAACATGCTTCCCCTAGGGTCTTATGACATGTTGATTGGTATGGATTGGTTAGCCACTCATAAAACTAAGTTGGACTATTACCATAAAACCTTGGAATGTGAAAATGAAGAAGGTAGAAAAATAACCCTCCAAGGAATTCAGAAACTTGTCTTAGTGAGACGAATATCAGCCCTTCAAATGAAAAAGTATTGCAAAAAGGGGTGTCCTCTATATGCAATACAGGTGTTGGAATCTGTTGAGGATCATAAACCAAGCCTAGAGGACCACCCCATATTAAGAGAATATAAATACGTGTTTGCAAAAGAGGTATTGGGTCTACCTTCGAGAAGAGACATTGACTTCTCGATAGAACTTGCACCTAGAGCTGTGTCAGTGTCTAGAATTCCCTATAGGATGAGTACACCATAGCTCATTGAGCTCAAGCTACAACTAAAGGAGATGATGGATAAAGGATACATCTGGCCCAACATGTCTCCATGGGGAGAACCAACCTTGTTTGTGAAAAAGAAAGATGGAACACTTCGACTATGCATAAACTATAGACAACTCAATAAGACAACCATAAAGAACAAGTATCCCTTACCAAGGATCAATGACTTGTTTGACTAGTTAAATGATGCTTCCATTTTCTCAAAGATCGACATAAGATATGGATACCATCAAGTATGAATCAAGGATAAATACATCCACAAAAAAGCCTTCAAGATAAGGTATGGTCACTATGAATTTGTGGTGGTACCATTTGGATTAACCAATGCTCCCGCCACTTTTATGTGCTTGATGAATAATGTACTCAGTAAATTCCTAGACAGATTTGTATTGGTTTTCATTGATGATATCCTAATATACTCCAAGAATAGGGAGGAGCCTGAAGAACATCTTATACTTGTACTTCAAGTACTAAGAGAGCATCAGCTCTACGCTAAGTTTAGCAAGTGTGACTTTTTCCAGAAACAAGTCCATTATTTAGGTCATGTCATTTCTGAAGAAGGATTGGATGTAGACCCTGACAAGATCAGGTCTTTCATGGAATGGCCTACCCCAAAGGATGTATCTGATATCATTTTCTTTATGGGCTTTGCGGGATAATATAGAAGGTTTATAAAAGAATTTTCCAAGATTGGTTGTCCAGTCACTGCACTTCAGAAAAAGGAGGTTAAGTTCACTTGGACATCAGAACGTGAGGAAAGATTTCAAGAACTGAAACACCTTATAACCCATGCACATGTGTTGAATATTGTAGACCCAGATAATGGCTTCCTCGTGTGTACAGATGTCTGTAAGGAAGGACTTGGAGGATTCCTTATGCAAGAAGGACGTGCGATTTTCTACGAATCCAGAAAACTAAATGAGCATGAAATCAATTATGTGACCCATGATCTAGAGTTGGTTTCCATAGTGCAGGCATTAAGAATGTGGAGGCATTACCTCCTAGGTAGGATATTTGTACTTATGAGAGACTATTGTGGGTTGAGGCACCTGTTTGATCAACCAAAACTCAATGTTAGGCAAGCTAGGTGGATGTCTCTCTTTAGTGAGTTTGATTTCGAAATCAAACACATCAAAGGAAAGGAAAATAGGGTGGCTGATGCCCTTAGCAGAAGTATGAAAATGATTCACTCGGAAAATGTACACACCTGTGAAATGGATGTCAGGGAGGGAGTCAGGAGTGCACAAGAAACATATGCATTTTTCAAGACAATGACATCATACCTAAAGGAATAGCCCACAGGGCTAAAGTATGAAGGCTATCAGATGTTGGATGAAGGCCTACTGAATTACAGAGAAAGATTGTATATCCCAAGTTGTGACGACTTGAAGAGGTTCATAATGGATGAACTACACAAGCGACCATATACTAGTCACCCAAGTTATTAGAAAATGATCACAGCCACCAGGAAACAATTCTATTGGCCTGGGTTGAAAAAGGACATAGTTGACTATCTAGCTAAGTGCCTAGAATGCCAGCAAGTTAAGGCAGAACACCGACACCCAGTAGGGTTTTTACAACCTCTACCAATTCCATAATGGAAATGGGAAACCATCTCCATGGATTTCATCACCAGATTACCAAAATCGGCCAAGCAGAACGACCCCATCATGGTAGTGGTGGATAAATTGAGCAATTCTACACACTTCGTTCATGTCAAGTCAACCTGCAAGGAAATAGATATCCCCAACATCTTCATAAAGGATATATTTAGACTGCATGGCATGCCTAGGGAGATTATATCTGACAGAGATACGAAATTCACTTCTAGCTTTTGGAAATCCTTAATGACTGGTCTTGAGACTAAATTGTTGTTTAGCATAGCCTATCACCCTCAAACTAATGGACAGATAGAAAGAGTAAACCAAATATTAGAAGACATGTTAAGGATGCATGTAATTCATCAGCCTAAGAAGTGGGAATACTACCTGCCATTGGTATAATTTTTCTACAACAACGGTTATCAAGAGTCACTGAATATGAGCCCTTTTTAAGCCCTCTATGGTAGACAATGCAAGATTCCAATCAGTTGGAGTAATCTAGTGGATAGAATTACAAGTGTACCCGGCATGCTGAAAGAAATGGAACAACAAGTGATTCAGATAAAGAAAAATCTGAAAACTGCCCAGGATAGACAGAAGAGTTACGCCGACAGAAAGAGAACTCCCCAGAGTTCAAGACAAGAGACCATGTATATCTCAGAGTTAGGCCCAAGAAGAGTTCCTTAAGAATGGGATCTTGTGGCAAATTGGCACCTCGGTATCGTGGACCCTTTGAAGTCTTAGATAGAGTGGGACTTGTAGCCTATAGGCTAGCACTCCCTCCCACATTAAAGGCACATAATGTTTTCCATGTTTCATTATTGAAGAAATATGTACATGATTCTAATCATATAATTGACTGGTTTGTGATTCAGGTGGAGTCGGAGGGACCTTTTCTGCTAGAACCTCAATGCATACTAGACAGGAAGGAAACCTCACTCAGGAACCAAACCATTGCATAGTTCAAGGTGCAATGGAAACACTTTGGCCCAGATGAGGCTACGTGGGAAATGGAGGATGCCATGAGACATGCATATCCATTTTTGTTTACTTCTGTATATATAGAGCATATTGACAGATAGAACATCGAGGATGATGTTCCTTTAAGGGGGAGGAGATTCTAACACCCCTATTTCCCCCAGTTTGTAAATATAACTATATTGGCCAAAGCCTATGGAAAACTCGAGATGTATGAATGTTTGATTTGATGTATCTTTGTATAAAAGGTCAATGAATGTAAATTTTGGTATTTACTAGAAAATGGATAAGTGTTGCATGACTACTTGAAGGGGGATGTGCTAAGAGAGACCACAGATGTTATGAAAGAGATGGTGAAGGGGACCAGGAATGGTTGCGTTAACCTTCACCAGACCGATACCTTGTTGTATTTAATTTCTCATGATCAGAACAACCCTCTAACCCAAGAATGAATTATAGTCTGGTTGGTAGGTGGGAAGACCTCCGCAAGAGTTAATGAGGGGATGGGGCAGAGCACCCATCTGTAAGGCTTTTAGACCTGACCATGGACTGGGAATTCGGGACACATGCAACCTTAGTGGGAAAGGCAAGAGAGGAAGGTGTGATGGGTAGAGGAATACTACGAGAAAGTGCAAAGGAGAGACTAAGATCAGGTTCGAGGAAGAACTGAAGGAAAGAGCATGTTCTGATCATGGGAGAGAGAGAGTAACCTTTGTTCCTATCTATTACCGAGCCTGGAGAAGGAGAGTAACCTTCATCCCTAACTTTTCCTGATCCGAAAGAAGATATTGAATCTCAAAGCATCGTGGTCTAGCTCAGGGGTGGCCAGTGGTGAATCCGTAAGGAGTGAATGAGCCTATGGTTGGGTGGAAATGGGCACCTCTTCTAGCAGTTGCATCATGCCTTTTGGTTCTGATAAGTGTTTTCATACTTTGTGTATTGAACTGAAATATGAATGAATGCATGTATGAATATAATTAAGATTTACCTCTGTATTAACTGATCGACTTATGTGTATGTATTTATCTTCTTGAGGAATTATTCTTCTTCTTGGTTTCCCATATGCTCCAATTTAAACCTCGAAGGTGTTTTCCCCAGAGAGTTACCCCACAGTTCTAGAGTCGGAACAAACTTCTTGATATTGCTACAGTCTTGGTAATTCCACAAGATTACCCCGCCCTATTCCGGAACTTAAAGTTCTGCGAGTTGGGAAGGCGCTTCCTTCAAAACAATATCTTAAGAGACCTTAGGCTCACTCTCACGGACTTAACCAAATCTCGACCAAGAGAAAATCTTATAGCCCGAGATTCATCAAAGGATCCATGTGACCAGGGTCTAGGAGCCCTACGCTAAGTCCAAAAGTAGCTAGCTCTTGATGGCTTCGGAGCCTCTAGAACTTGAAGACCTGGGATGTCAAACTTTATAATGACAAAACCCTCGAAGGCCGAAGCTGTGAAGTAATGTGGACCATAGATCTCGGGGTCCTTCAGGATCCCTCTCAGACGTCGATATACGGGGACGTGTGTTGATAGATCCTCTAGTTCGAGGATTAGGTACTTCATGAATTTGGGGAGTGGTGTGTCGATGAACCCCTAAACGTTGAATTCACGAAGTTACGAGAGTTGTAGATATCGGGATCTACGTGTCTAGATCTTGACCGTGAGATCTGGGGAACTGTTAGAAGGTTGTCAGACTGGTGTGACGTGGCAATCCGACATCACCAAGGTGGCGTGGACCCACAAATCGAGGTGCCATGTGTCACCTCAATTTGTGTGTATCACATACCCTATATGCCTATTTGGATGTGACACATGTCATGCCTGGCCCTTCCACATGTCAGCCCTTGGTACGTGCCCGCCTAGCCAAAGTAGTTGGCTAAGTGACCGGAACTCCGAGAGTCCGAGACTTCGGGACTTCGGAGGAGTATGGTAGAGAGATAGAGAGGCCCGAAGGCTGAAGCCTCATGGTAGAATTACAACACTTTGGAAGTTTGGAACTTCAAGTGGTCTCGTACTTAGATAGTAAGGAGGTGTGAAGCGCCAAATTCCTCTAGGGATGACACATTAGAAGGAGATTAAGTCCAGTTGTGGGACCGGATGGTGGATGGACTTCCACCATGGATGAAGAAATATTAGAGACAATATGTGTGAGGTGGATCCGCATGGATTCCACATGACCTTTGACCAATAAACACCGAAAGAACTTGGGAAGGGCGTATCTTTTTAGTTCAAAGCCCATATTTGAGCGTGGAGGGAGTGGTTGGATAGTGATGGACGAGTAGGACGTGATACAAATCCCAGAGTTAGGATTTGAGAAAGTTAAGGAAAACGAAATTATGATACCCCACCCCTTAAAGGAACATCTAGAGGCCGGGTGTGTTACATATGCCATAAATGATAGGATTAGGATGCAATGGTGGTATTTTAGGTGAAGGAGGATATCAAAAGGCTCTTTTCCCAACTAGGTTAAAAAAACATGTATATAAAAGTTGATTAAACTATTCAGAGTCTGCATCAAAGTGAATGGAGAATCGTAACCTCTTGTTTCCTCTTTTCCAAAAATCCTTCGACCTCATTTCTCTATTTCATTTGCCTCTATTTCCTCCACCATAGTTCCCTCTACTAAAAAAGATCATCTAAAGCCATGATAATACAATTAATATAAGAATAGAGTAACAATAAGATAGAACATCTAATACAATTTATCTAAATGATTAGATTGGCTATGACATGACACAACCATAAAATATAAATGGAAAATGAAAAGAGATAAAGTGAATCAGGGACATAATCATAATATTCATCAACCATATCCAATATACAAGTTTGTAATCCATGAATGTTTGATCATTATCAAAAGAAGTATGTCCATCTTTCATTAAAAAATCCATAGCAAATATTTTCCATCTAATCAAATTCCATCTCTTTCTTTGTTCTTTTCCATGCTTAACATATCCAAATAATTCTCTTTTATCGTATCAACATGACTAAAATGGAGAAGGGGAATGAATGACAATGAGTTCAGGGAATTATTTTATGAAAACTAAGATTGATGAAGGAAACTAAACTTATATGACAATTTCATTCCATTTTTCATAAACTTCAACATGTTTCCATTATCATATTTTGGTTTCAATTGTTCCAATCATACATTATAAAAAAGTTCCCAAGATGAAAATCAATCATCCATAACTGATATAACAAAATTTATATTTCTTAAATTACATAGGCAGGGAATTGACGAGAACATGAAATTAATGAATGGTATTTGAGGAATAATTTATGAAAAATAAAATCGATGAAGGGAAATTGGAGTCTATGTAATTTTCCTTTTGTTTTACGTTACCCTCTTATAAACATGAACTGTCAATGTAGTCATTCATAACCTAGTCATGCATTCAAATGAATAAATACAACTGAAAGAAATGTCTAATTTCTTTTTACAAATCATTCCCACAATATTTTATATCAACCGTCATAACAACAAAGCTGACCAATCATTTCATTTCTATTTTTGATTGAAAACCACAATCAAAACCCTTAATAATCGTGAGTAAGTCAAAGGTGAACCACTATTGAGCATATAACACGTATGGAATTAGGTTTCAAATCTTTCGTTTGTTTTGTAAGGGTTTCGAAAGAAAATAGTTGGGGTATATCCACTGACAGGTAAAATACACTAATTCAAAGTATGTTGTAGATAGGTCGGGCTCGTCGCCCTAGTTTTTTTATTTTTTTAACTTTTCATTAAGATTTGAACTAGGTTCGAAACATACGAACCCACATGGTGCCATCCACATGCAAAAAATTCAAGCTAAATTTTAAAGTGGATTTTTAAATATTTCTCGACCAGGTTTACAAATTTCAAAGACCATCTTCTAGCTCAAAATGAAACGTAGGTGAAACTTGAGGGTAAAACAAAGGCCTGAGTTAACAATTTCTCTTTCTATGGGAAGATAATATATTTATATATAATCATATAACTTTGAAACCCAAAACTTGTATGATGTGAGTAATTGTAAATCTTGACCCACAATACAAATATCCTTTGAACAAAATCAACAAGCCAGTGTTGTGTAAAGACAACATATATTACTTAGTATGTTTGGAGGTTTTGAGTTTGAACCTCATATGAAGAAAGAGATTGTAACCATAATCTTTCTTGACACAAAACGAAGTGGATAGTGGGATAATGCATAAAGTGGGTGCATCTTAGAACCCTTCTATCTCCTTTACAATAAAATGATAAGAGGGGAAAATAAACATTTATGCAACAACAATGCCAAACCAGAGCCAGAACAACCATTTATTGACAAACGTTTTGCAGTACTAGATGTAAAACAAATTGAAGCCTTATACCTTTTCAAAATGACATCTTATAGACCATGTTAAAGGAAATTTGTTACCCAAAACTTCCAGGGTTCAAGCTCTATGAACCAATTCATTACCCAATTAGAGAAAACCAAAAAACTCAAATGCACAATGAAAAAACCAAAGTGAATTGAGGGTGACAAAACCTGTGTAGTGGTGCATTCAATGCATGTCAATAACCATTATGTTTCCATTACTATCAAGCAGTAAAACCTTTTCTAACTCAACACAAATTTCCAATACAACCAACACAATAACCAATTTCAACATGCCTCTTGAGAAAGGGACCACGCGCCATGTCAGTTGGAATAAATTCCCACAAGTTGGTGGCTCAAAACATTACAACTAAATTCCATCATATTAAACCAAAATTTCGATTGTTGTTGAAAAAATGTCAATTAAACATTACAACCATCTTTCCAATATACCATATGCATCATGCGATGTAAAAACTTGCAAATATAACCACATTTTTCCACCCCTCCAAAATAACTAAGTGTCGTATATATGAGCTCGATACCATCATATAACATGCAAGTCGTGTCATGTAGTTTGAGTACTATTGCATGTTGAATGTTGTAATATAATCGAACCACCTTTTCAAGTGTGAAGAGACAACACTTATATCTTGCAAAAATATTTGTCTATGCCATGAGAAATGTTTATTACATACCACCAATCTTTTAAAAATAAAAAATATAACCATTAGCATATGTATATTCCATGGACAACCATTTTAACATAATGAAAGAAAAATATGGAAAGACTTATGCTTTTCCAATCACCATAACTTTGACCACAATATATATAATGCATATTATGATCATGGATGTAGTGAGATGCCTCGAACAATCAAATGTAAAACTGAGTGACACTATTAACCTTCAAAATCATAAGAATATAAATGCATTGTCATTCCATTCTTTATCTTACTAGGGGGTCCCACCTAATAGTTATATTTATTAATAATCTTTTTTTATATATGTCTTGCAACAATTTGCAGGCTAGTGGCTAGTTGTGAGTTTGTGAGTCAACATCTGGTGACTCCACGGGGTAGGCAATTTTTAATTGGCTAGAATTAGGATTCTTTGGTTTTGCAGGAATCATACTTTTCTAGGAACTATCGATAATTTCTCTGATATGCTCTTGTAAAACTAAAATTGTATGGAGGGAAGAACATGAAAGAACAAAATGGGAAAGAGCTTGCAAATCATGCTTCAACAAGGAATCTGTAGGCATAGGAAATCACTACACAATTATTGTTGCATACCAAAAGAAAATAATTTGTCTATGTTGTTCTTATTGATTTCAAATTAGATCAGAAAAAATTTGAAATCAATATGATAAAACAAGTGGGTTAAATGATCCAGCTTGACTAAAAAATCCCAATAAAAATGAAAAGTTCAAACTGGTACAATTCAAAATGAAAATCAAAATGTACAAACATAAAATGAATAAGTACGTAAGATACTGTGAAATGAAAATTAAAACAACAACAAGAGATAAGAACTTAAGCAACAAAGCAGTTGAATACAAAATGCATTCGATGCTTGATGGAGTAAAAACAAAAGAACAAACTAAATTTGTTTATTTATGTATAAACAAAATGATAACTAACCTTTGAGAATTCAAACAAGGTGAAACTTGGCATAAAGGAATGCATCCTTTATCTCCCAAGAAGGATCAATGGTTTGGATGGTATTAGGCGAAGAATGTCAACCGATTGATGCA
>JASDQU010881133.1:4520-32330 GCA_032191745.1 Picea mariana | reverse complement strand
TAGCAACAATATCAATTAGTTCTCAAGTAATATGAAATTCGGCCTAATGTTGTCTTTTATATTATGTTTTGACAAATCAATAAAGAAATGTTTACAACATAAATTTATAAAAAATGTAATGAATTATCATGAAACAAAATATGAAATAAAGATTACACATGTAGTCCAAAATGAGACCCAAAACCATCAATGATTTTATTAACTCGGTTATGAATTAAATACAAAAATAATTATTTCATACCCATAATGGCTAACGACCGGAATAATACTTAGAGGTCAAAGGTGGAATGTTACAACACACATAGACGACTGGTGTCTTCTAAGTAAAACCACGACTGAGAAAAACTAGATCAATAAGCCACAGTATGCCACTATCTTGACTCTGCCAAAAAATCCTAATTAGCATTGAAAATTGATTCAGAAATCCAATAAGAGTTTACATACTATCAAAAACAATTGATCAACTTTCTTAAGAATGTCAACAATCTATGTTTCTTGGTCCTTATTGCCACCTTTAGTAAGACCATGTTATCAACAAGAATGTTTTAGCTTTTAAGTGATTCAGAAATGAATGAAGTAGTAATATAATCTCACTTTAGAGCGAGAGAAAATCTGATTAGAATTTGTGCTTCTATATTTTCCTTTTTCTTGTCCCTCAAGTCCTTATTTTATTCTCCAAAAGTATTTTTGGGTAGTTCCAACTACTGTTAGTTACTCAAGTAACTTTTAGTTAAATAGGGACAACTTATAAATAAATATTAATAAATAATGATAAGGGTATAGTAAATACTAACTAATAGGTTGGACCCCCTACTTATCCTTATTTTTATCACCTTGTTCCTCCAAATATAATTATGCATCCATGTCTTTCAAAATTTCATAACATATAAATATCCAATGAACCCACAATAAAGTATTCCAAATAACACTTGTGGCTCTCAAATATCAAATGTGTGTGCGCATGTGTGTGCGTGTGTGTGATCTGGATTATTTTGAGAATGACATGAAGGAAGAAATATAATAGAGATACACAGAGATATTGCAAGGAACACAGTAATATAGTAAAACTCATATTCTATTAATGACTGACTAGAATACAAAAGACTATAAAATGCAAAGCACACAAGCTAGCTAGAATGGTGGTAGTTTATCTTCGAAGAGAGATGTGTCGACTACTCTCATTCACAAGAAGTTGATTATGATGAGGATCCAAAGGCCTTTTTAACATAAATCATAAATTAGAAAACCCTAAACATCCAAAAGCCTTAACCTAAAAGATGAAACTCCAAAAGGTTTTTGGGCCCCAATGGGGGTAGTTGATACATCAACTTCCCGAGGGAACAATGTTTTTATACGATCTTTGTTTAGGGTGCTTGTTACCTTTTCAGAAAGGTCTAGATGAGGAGTGAACATTCCAAATGGACCAATACATCCCATCAATTATATATTGGGAACTTCTAAGTCAAAAAAATGTCTTTTAGGGCCTCGACTTGGCCCTGAAAGTTTGGGACCCAAAAAACTATAGAAAAATTTCCAAGATGGAAACTGTAATTTGAGCTAGTGAAATAGGTGGGAAGCCACTGATGTACACCTAAATCGGTCCTCCCCCATTAGGAATAAATGTTTTTTTTTTCATCAATTCCCTCCATCAAATGGGGAAACTTCTGTTGAATTTGACTTGTGGTGAGCCACTTTCACTAATGAAGAAAATTCCCTACTTTGACGACCCGATAGAGTTGGATGTTTTGTTGGCAGGTTCCCTTCATCTTGGTGTCCATGATCCAATCAATTGTCACCTATTCAATGAATTCAATACTAATTTTTGTAGAGGCCAAGTGCTCAATCGTGTTCAAAGAGTCCAGGACAAGTGGAAAATATGGTCGAAGCAGTTCCACATTAACTAATCAATGCAAGCCAAGGAAATGAGGAATACTTAATTCAAAATCATTCTCACCCATAGCCTTGGTGATGGTGTAAGGCCCTAATCAGAGTGGGCATTAATCAGATTGGGCGTAGCTTCCGATGGGGTCTTGTGAAGTGCTCTTTCTGCAAATGCAACCATACCTTATCTCTCACCTGGAACTTGTGTGGTACCTCATGTTGATCATGGCATTGCTTGTACTTGGCATTGGATTTCTTCAAAATATCATGAACTTGTTGTTGGATGTGCTGGTTTCGCTCAACAAATTTGGTTGCTCGATCAGCCTCATTCTGATCATAGGAGGACTCTTCTTGTGTAGCTAACATGGGCAGAGATATTTTAATGGGGGCCAATGGTTGGAACTCCAAGAACACTTGAAAAGGGTTGTGGCCAATAGAGATGTGCAGGGATTTGTTGTAGCTATGTTGAACATAAGGAAGGATTTCATCCCATGTGCATGGATGTTTGGAATTGTACATCCTTGGGATATGGACAATCATCATGTTGACTACCTTTGTTTGTCAATTATTCTGTGGGTGGAAGGAAATCAATTTGGTCAGCTTGGTGTCCATCATCGACCATAGGCTAGACCAAAAAGTGCTCAAGAACCTACTATCACAATTCGATACAATGATTTGTGGGAGCCCAAAATGAACCAAAACATGTTCAAAGAATAGCTTTTCAGTGGACTCGGTTGTAATACTCGTTTTGTGGGGTGCCAAAACTTCCATCTTAGAGAATCGATCAACGACCATGAAGACACAGTCATTCCCATGCTTGGTTTAAGGTAGATCGGACGTGTAATCCATGGAGATGGACTCTCAAGGGTTATCTAGAGTAGGAAGAGGGATGTATATCCCATGTTTCTTGATGGAAGAATTTACAATGGTGCAAGGACTATAGGATCTAATGTGATTGTAGACATCTTTTCAAAGCGTCAGCCAACAAAAATTCTTTTGCAATACTACCACTATTTTTTCTACACCAAAATGCCATACTGCCAAGTTGGAATGAGCTTCCCAGATCATCTTTGCATGCTCGCTTGAGGGAACACATAGATGGTTGAGATAGCATATAAATCCATATTGGAGATGAAATTATGATATGGCATTGCTTCTCTGCACCAAGAGAACTTCACAATACTCACAGACTTGGTCAATGAGTCTGCTATGTTTTCCAACGTGTCTACTTTCTCTAGTAGCACCTTGTTACTTTCCACCATATCTCTTAGGAAATGGTATTGTACATCAATGTGCTTAGTCTTCAAATGATAAGCAAGGTTCTTTGTCATAAATATTGTCCTTTGACTATCACAACTTACCTTCATAGCTCTCTGCTCAAGCCTGATTCCTGAACACAACCTTTGCATCCATACTTCTTCTTTGCTTCCATTAGTGGCCACCATGTATTCAACTTCTGTTGTTGGTAGGGATACGATCATCTGTCGCTTACTCATCCAGATTACTTCTCCACTGAACATCTTGAAGACATATTAGTTAGTTGACCGTTTTCGATCCATATCTCCAGCCTAGTTGGCATCGACAAAGCCATGTGCATTTTATTTACCATTGTCACCTCCAGGTCTTCCTTGGTAGCATATAGCATATTGCTTCGTTCCATACAAATACCTGAATACTCTCTTGACAATTTTTCAATGCTCCTTTCCAAGTTTCGACATGTACCTTCTCAACACTCCCACTACATAGGCAATGTCTGGTCAAGTGCATACCATCACATACATTAGACTACCAACAACACTTGCATAGGGAATGCATGCCATGTCCTCTATTTATTCCTGTGTCATTGTACATTGTTCAACAATTATCCATGCTCCCACAAGAATTGGAACCTTCACTAGTTTTCAATCCTACATGTTGAAACGTTTCATAACTATTTCAATATACTTCCTCTGATTCAACCAGAGCTTTCTAGTGACTCGATCTCTCTGAATCTCCATTCCCAAAATGAAGTTAGTTGCACTGAGATCCTTCATGTCGAACTTGGAGGATAGATACTTCTTCCCCTCCTTTATTGTGTCCATGTTGTTTCCAATCAACAACATGTCATCGACATACAAAGCTACATATATGAAATGCCCACCTTATTCCTTGGAATATACGCAGTGATCAGCTTTGCTTCTCACAAATCCAAAACTAAGGATGTATGTGTCGAACTTCTGGTACCACATCCTTGGAGATTTCTTTAGACCATAAAGGGATCTTTTTCAGTTTGCACACCAACTCTTTCTTTCCCTTTACTACAAATCCTTCAAGTTGTTTCATGTATATTTCTTCTTCCAGGTCCCCATGTAGGAACCATGTCTTCACATCCATCTGTTCTATTTCCATATAAAATGTTGTAGCTAGAGAAATCAATACTCTAATGGAAGTTAAATTTGTAACAGGGGAAAAAATCTCACCGAAGTCGAATCCCTTGACTTGGGAATATCCTTTTGCTACCAGTCGAGATTTTAACTTCTCAACTTGACCTACAACATTCATATTCTTATTGAATACCCATTTTCTACCGACAAGATTTCTTCCACTAGGTAACATGAATAAATCCCATGTCTCATTATTGTGCAAGGATTCCATCTCTTTGACCATGGCGTCCTTCCATAGTTTACCCTCTACCGATTCGACTACCTCACTAACCGACTTGGGCTCATCGTCGATGAAGGTTAACACGAATGCAAAACGAAAGTTGGGAAGACTATACCGTTGGAATGGTTTTCTTACTCTTGCTGACCTCCTTACCAATGGAGTCTATTGTTCCACCTCTTCCTCTGATTCAATCGACTCATATTAATCATCTTCTTCATTCCTCAGTTCAAAATGCACCGTCTCAGGATTATTCTCGATCTGAACAATTTCTTCAAGCTTAGACTTAACTTCGACTTCTCTGAATACCACATCTCGATTGTACATTATTATCCTTGATGCAGGATCCCATAGCTTATATCCTTTCATTCCTTCTTTATATCCAATTAAAATACATTTGACTGCATTCTTGTCTAGCTTGCTTGTAATATTCCAGATATAAAAAGTATGCAGAACAGAAATAAAATGATAGAAATGGCAGATAAACAACAATATAACCATAATAACACCACAATAATACTGCACTGATAACAGAATAACACCAGAAAGATCACTTCGATTACTAAGAGAAATGTTCATAGGCCTCTTTGAGGGGGAAACCTACAGTCGAGCAAAGATCTATTACAATAATATCCAAGCTAGGGTTTTCATACCCTTGACTCCTATTTATACTAAATATGTCTATCAAAAGAACCATCTAGAGGAAGATCCTTCTAGAAGCAGAAGCTTCCATTAGGTCTTATTACATTCGACTTATTCTACTTTATTGCAAGGCCTTATTAATATTGAACTTTATTACATATGAATATATTGTTCTACCTACGTGAGGGTTAGGTCCCTAACATGTCCTCCCCCTTAAAAACAACCTTGTCCTCAAGGCTTGAGATGTGTAAATTGTTGCAAAATGGTAGTTGGTTCCCGAGTGGCATATGCTGGAGTTGTATCTTTCCACTGAACTAATGCTTCCTTGATGGTTCGCTGATGTAGGCAACGCTCACGTTGGTCCAAAACTGCTTGTGGTTGTAGCCAAATATATCCTTCTTCGTCCAACTCAGGAAGGTTGGTTTGAATTTGGCACTTAGTTCCAATCACCTTCTTTAAGCATGAAACATGAAAAAAAGGATGTAGCTTAGAATGACTGAGCAAAGCTAACTGATAGGCCACCTATCCCACATGCTTGAGAATGGTATAAGGACCATAAAATTTGGGCTCCAGCTTCTGACAATGCTCGGCCTTGAGGGAATTTTTCTCATAAGGTTGCAGTTGAAGAAACACATGATCCCCTTCTACAAATTGACATTCAGAGCGACCTTGATCTGCTTGTTTCTTCATGTGATTTTGTGCCATGACCAAATTCTCTTTGAGGGTATAGAGAATAGCCTCTTGAACTATAAGCGTTTGGTCAACCGCCTGGACCTTCAAGACACCTGGTAAGTATGAGAGAAATGAAGGTGGATTTTTTCCATATACCGCTTCAAAAGGAGTCATGCAAGTAGTTGTATGGTATGAAGTGTTATACCACCATTCAGCTAGGGGTAACCATTGAGCCCACTAATTTTTATTTTCTGATGCAAAACACCTCAAATATGTTTCCAAACACTTGCTAACAACTTCAATTTGACCATTAGTCTGGGGATGATAAGTTGTGCTGAGATGCAATTGGGTGCCTTGTAGCTTGAACAGTTCTTGCCAAAAATTTTTGGTGAAAGTTGGGTTGCGATCAGAAACAATAGAATGTGGCATGCCATGAAGCTTGAAGACCTAAACCATGAAAATTTTAGCCACAGTGGATGATGTAAATGGGTGTTGAAGAGCATGGAAATGAACATACTTGGAAAGGTGATCAACAACCACCATGATGACTGATTTATTTCCCGATTTGGGTAATCCTGTAATAAAATCCATAGAAATATCCCTCCAAATAGTAGGTGGAATCCGAAGCAGTTGTAGTGTGCCAAGATATTTGATTGTTTCTCCCTTGTTGCATTGAAACACATCACATTCAGTGACAAAATTATGAGTGTCTTGTTTCATACCATCCCAGAAAAAAGAACGTTTGACCCTGTCATAGGTTTTGGTAAACCCAGAGTGCCCAGCTATGGGTGTAGCATGAAGCTCAAAAAGTACCATGGATTTAAGTTTTGATTGTTTACTTAAATACAAACGGCCTTTGTATCGAAGCTCATCATTGAGCCAAGAGTACCCTAGGGAAACTGGAGAATTGTAATGCAATTGTTGTATCAGATGTGAACTTTTGGGATTGTGTAGCCATTCCTGATGAACGACTTAAAGCCAATCTGGTACAATGAAGGATAGAGAAAAAAGGGATCCTTCATCTTCATATTTTCGGGAAAGTGCATCCGCAACCACATTGTCTTTGTCTTTCTTGTAAATGATCTCATAATCATATCCAGAGAGCTTAGCCACCCATTTTTGTTTCTCTGGGGAGGAAATGCGTTGTTCCAGAAAATACTTGAGGCTTTGATGGTCTATCTTAATTTGGAAGCGTTGCCCCAATAGATAAGGGTGCCATAGATCAACGGCATGCAGAATAGACAAGATTTCCTTTTCATAGATTGATTTGCCCAAATTTCATTCAAACAGTTGCTTGATGGTAAAGGCCAAAGGCCAAACCTCTTGCATAAGAACAATGCCAATTCCTTTCCCTGAAGCATCACATTCCAAGACAAAGGTCTTTGTAAAATCAGGAAGGGCCAGGACTGGAGTTGTGCACATGGCCATCTTCAAGGTTTGAAAATATTGAGCAGCTGTTGGAGTCCAAGTGAAAGAGTTCTTTTTTAGGAGTGCAGTAAGAGGTGCTGCAATCTTTCCATAATTCTTAACAAACTTATGATAATAACATGTTAAGCCCAAAAATCCATGCAATATTTTGAGAGTCTTTGGGTAAGGCCAGTCTTGCATAGCTTCAATATTTTTAGGATCCACCCTGACGCCATCCTTGCCAACCATATGACTCAAGTACTCGACTTCTGAGGCGCCAAAATCACATTTAGACTGTTTCAGGAAACATTGGTGCTAAGAGAGTAGATGGAGAAATTGATCCACATGAGCAAGATGGTATGTCCAGGTTTTGCTATAGATGAGGATATAATCAAAGAAAATTAAGACAAAATGATGGAGAAAAGGACATAAGACATGATTCATGAGGCTTTGGAAGGTGGAGGGGGCATTACACAAGACAAAGGGCATGACCAAAAACTCATAGTGGCCCTCATGAATTCTAAAGGCAGTCTTAGGAATGTATGCATCTTTCATACGTATCTGGTGGTATCCAGAATGAATATCAAGTTTATTAAAGAACTAGGCACCACTCAATTCATCCAAGAGCTCATCAATGACAGGAATGAGAAATTTTTCTTTAATGGTGAGTTTGTTGAGGGCACGAAAGTTAGGACACATTCGCCAAGAACCTTCTTTCTTAGGACCATGACCATAGGAGAAGAGTAGGGGCTCTTACTAGGGCGGATAACATCTGCGTTAAGGAGTTCCTGAACCATTTTCTCAATTCCATTTTTTTGGGAAAAGGGGTGACGATAAGGACGGATATTGGGAGGAAGGCTTCCTGGTACAAGGGGAATGGAATGATCATGAACACCACAGGAAGGAGGGAGTCCCTGGGGAGTGGAAAATACCACTTGATGTTTAGAGAGGATGGATTGGATGTCTTGCGGCACCGAGGGTGTCTCAGTTGCTTGTATGGCATGGAGTTGGGCAATAACGCCAGGATGACCTTTTTTGAGCAGTTTTTCCATGCGATGGGAACTAATGATCTCAGGTGAACCGATGGTGATGCCTTGGAAATTATATTGTTGGACCTCCTAGTCGAATTGCATGGTTAATTCCTTAAAATCCATGATAATGGGACCCAAATTCCTTAGCCAGTCTGCACCCAACACAATGTCACATCCACCCATGTCGATAGCAAACATATGAGATTTCAGGTGGTAGTCACCTATTTGGAGATGCACATTTTCACAATGCCCTCCACATTTCATGGATTCGCGATTGGCAATCATGGTTTGGAAATTATTGACTGCATGGATATAGCAATGATTTTCTTGGGCAATGCGGCGATGAATAAAATTATGGGTGCTTCCACTATCAACAAAAATGATGACCTTCCTATGTTTGATGTAACTGATTAGCTTGAGGATTTGGGGAGCAGAGAAGCCAGTGAGAGAATTTAGGGAAATGACTGGTTCTACTCCGGGAGGGTCTGAGGGAGGGGTTATGTCAATGGTTTCAGGTGACTCAGACATAAGGGTATTTTCAACATCCTCTTCCAAAATATCCTCCGAGATGGCCATAAAACTCTTTTGTTCCTTAAACTTGTGGCCCAAAAAATATTTGTCATCAAAATTATAACAAAGGCCTTTGATTTGGCATTCATCCATTTCAACGCTGGTCAATTTTTGGATCTTTAGTGGAGCAGAGGGGGTAGTGGGATTTACTGGTTTAGTGCAAGGAATAAAGGAGGGTTTCCGGTTTTGAGAAGATACAACCTGTTGTGATTCTTTAGCTCTTTCAGTAGCCTCCACCCAACTCTTAAGCCGATCCATGAGGACATGGGCACGAATCTCATCCTTGAGTCCACTGATAAAACATTCTCGAAAAAAGGCATCAGACATGCCCTGTCCGATAATCCAAGTGCTCAAAAGCAACTATAAAGTATTCCATTGTTCTGGATTGTTTCAAATTTTTCAAACAGCCTAAATTGTTGGTGTCAATGTCAAAGCATTCATAAAGCTCTGCCACAAAGTGTGTCCAAGCAATATACCTTTGATGGGAAGTTTTTCTCCATTGCCACCATTTCCAACGTTCTTGATCTACATGGAGAACACCATACCGGAGTTTGGACAAGTCATATGTAATGTCATATAAAGAGAAATAATGTTCCATTTGGGTTACCCAACCAGTGGAATCCGAGCCATCAAATTTGGTCACATCCACCTGCGGAAGGCGTAGGTCACGCTGAAAGTGATGGGGCTAAAAATTATGGGAATGAGAGGAAGTTTCAGCTTTGGTATGTGGAGGTGGGTCAGATAAAGGGTTATCTACAGGGATATGCAGCGTGGTGCATATCATCGAAACGACAGATTCAAGTTGGGTAGTCATGTCTTGTTTGATTTTCTCGATTGAGGTGGCGATGGATGACTGCATGTTTGTATTGATGGTGGCAACATTGGCACTGAGTTGTTTTAATTCTTGTTGGGTCTCTGTGAAATTAGATTGGAAGGTATTGAAGTGAGCTTCCAAGTCTTGGCTACAGGTATGGGCCATGATGACGAGGGAACCAAAACAAGGTGGGTGGGATCAACAATTTTGTTGAAAAATGATATGTATGAATGTGATAAGGGAGAAGAGATAAATCCAATGGAATAGGTCTCAAATAATGGTGCAAAAATTTCCAGATTTTTTTTTTTCACTTGTGGAGTTATACTTCGGTTTGAAGAATACTGCAGTGATGAAATGCCCAAATTAAATTCTTAACTAGGAAGAAATGTGTAATGATTTGGAAACATGAACACAGTTGCACGGCAATAGATCTTATCTGTTTTACTTTTTTATTTCCATCCCCAAAGGTTAGGTATTCAAGGGTTCTATTTTCCCTGTGTTATAGTTCTCTGATATACGTGTGGGGTCCAATAGTAGTACTCGACCCAATATCTCAGGGCACCAACTAAGGAGGCTAGACCATGCCCTTAGCCATACTACTAGACTACCTAGGTACTAGAGAGTATCTTCCTGAGTTTTGTTCTCGGTGGCACTATAGCAGTCAAGTGGCCGATCAGTTTATCTAAAGAGGGCTTCAGGAAATCTAGGTTGATCCGTACACAGGTGTTGTCTGATGCACTACCACTCGAAGGTGTACCAACAGGGGTTACAAGGGTGGCCAACAGATGTGCGCTTAAGTACCACTTGTATTTCCTACATGTATGAATCCCTCAATCACAGGTTTATGCGTGTAACGACATATCTTTGTGGCTTAAAGACGCTGGAATACGTCTCTACCCTGAAAAAAATTTAACCGACAATTTATGCCGAGGAAAGTGCTCTGATACCACTTGTAATATTCCAGATTTAAAAAGTATGTAGAACATAAATAAAATGCTAGAAATGGCAGATAAACAACAATATAACCATAATAACACCACAATAATACTAAATTGATAACAGAATAACACCAGAAAGAGCACTTCGATTACTAAGAGAAATGTTCACAGGCCTCTTCGAGGGGGAAACCTCTAGTCGAGCAGAGATCTATTACAATAATATCCAAGCTAGGGTTTTCATACCCTTGACTCCTATTTATACTAAATATGTCTATCAAAAGAACCATCTAGAGGAAGATCCTTCTAGAAGCGGAAGCTTCTATTAGGTCTTCTTACATTTGACTTATTCTNTCATTACATCTGAATATATTGTTCTACCTACGTGAGGGTTAGGTCCCTAACATTGCTGCTCTTTTCCTTGGGAACATGCACAAATGCATCACAACCAAATACTTTGAGATGTGCAACCGAAGGATTCTTACCTGACCATACCTCATGTGGATTCGTTTCGAATAGCGCCGAAAAAGAAGACATATTCACCAGATATCTTGTAGTTTTGACTGCCTCTACCCAGAATTCTTGTGTGAGCCCAACACCATTGAGCATGCTCCTTGCCTTATCCATCAACTTTCTGTTCATTCTCTCGACAACTCCATTTTATTGTGGCGTATATGGTGTGGTATTTTGACGTGCTATGACACACTGTTTATAGAACTGATCAAATTATATTCCACATAATTCACCATTGTACTCAATTCTCAACACCTTAATCTTCTTATCTGTCTGATTTTCTACAAGAGCTTTAAATTCTTTAAATTTCTCGAACACCTCTGATTTCTTCCTCAGGAAATATATCCATGTCTTCCTAGAAAAATAATCTATGAAGGAGACATAATACAAGGATTCACCAAGTGAAGGAACTATAACCATGACAAACACATCACTATGCACCAATTCTAGAATCCCATTTTCCTTGTCACTCCAGATGGGAACCTCACCCGACTTTGTTTTCAATATATGCAATGTTCACAAAATTCAACTTCTAAACCACATTCAGGAAAACCTTCGACCATACCTTTGTTGTGCATAGCTCAAAGTCCTTTTTCTCCAATGTTTCCCATCCTCTCATTCCATAGCATGGTCAGGTCGATTCTATCATGTCTTGTCAAGTCGGTTTGAACCGACTCTGCCTGAGTTGGGTTGAGTTTATTCGAAGTCGAGTCGACTTCAAGAGAAACGATTTTCTTGCATCCAGTCGAGTCGACATTACCTAACATTTTTTATATGGTTCCAATCCAAACTCCTTTAACTAATACCAGCATACCTCTTATGATCTTTCACAAATCCTTCTGAAACAGAGTATGCACTCCATCATCACTCATCTTACTGACAGATATCAAGTTTCTTACCAAACCCAGAATGTGTATCACTCCTAGAAGGGTTATTTTCCTCTCATCATGTAGTATCATTCGAATTATTCCTCATCTAATGATTTTGGTTGTCAAGTCATTGATCCAAGTGGATATCGATGGCCATCCACCATTTTCCATCTGACTCAAAATAGTTTTCTGGCAATTTTGGCAATTTACTATTTTTAGCAGTTTTTAACTTCCGGGGCCATTTTGAGGGCCGAAATAAAGTTTTTTCGGGATCGTGATTCTCAATTATAGACGAAGCCTATAATTGAGCCCCCAAAATTAATCTCCTCAATGATACCTTTCCAATGAGCTATCGTGCACCCCAAACAAAGATTGTATGCCAAAGTTACGCCCCCGGGAAGTTGATACACCAAACTACCTAAAACAAGGTCCACAAAATTGTTGGCTTTTCATCTTCCGAGGTTAGGGTTTTGGATTTTCTTTATGGTAAAAAGGCCTTTGGAGCCTCATTAGAAAATCATCTTCTTGCAAATGCGAGTAGCGGACACATCTTTTCTCAGAGATAAGTTGTCACCATTCTAGCGAGTCTTTCACTCTTTATTTTTACAGTCTTTGTACATTTTCGCTCATTAATAGAAAATTGTGTACTACTATATCTCTATGTTTATGGTTTCATATCCTATACAATTATGTTATATTATTGGATATCTGAGATATCTTTGTACATTTCTTTATTATATCTCTGCTCTCATTTTGTGCCGAAAATAATCTGGATCAATGGTATCAGAGCAGGCTGCTCTTGATCGTTTTTCAGTGCATGTCCCCGATGAGGTCCAAGTATAGAAAGTTGGGTCTCGAGCTTATCTCTCTTGAGTAAAATCACTCTCACACCTAAGAAACCCTCCATGGAGGAAGAAAAGAAAAATGGCAGAGAAAATGATTCTATTAATCTGTTGCTTGATCAAGATCTCATGCGACAGAGGGATGAAATGATGGAGAATTTTTCCCACATCCTTCAATGCCTGCCAATAAAAATAGGTGTGTATTTATCAAGCGACCACTTTGGAAGAACCTCTCCTTTCAAGGTACAATTTAATTTTGATATTCCCATATTTGAAGGAAAGATAGATGCAGATGCCCTAGAAAAATGGTTAAATCTGCTAGAAGGTTATTTCTCTGTTCATAATTTCTCCTACAGGGAAAAGATCACTTCACACTCCTTAAGGCTCTCCCCCATGTCAAAAATTGGTGGGAAAATTACTGGGAGAAAAGTTCCACAGAGGATTCTAGAATATATGGGGCCGAACCCACTTGGTATTTTTTTGTGGATGCAGTAAAGGAACAATATTACCCTGTTGAAAACTATGAGGAACAATACATCAGATGGACCACCCTGTGACAAGAGAGGGGCCAAGCAATTCTAGAATTCACCAATACCTTCCATACCTTGTGCACCAAGCCGTGTATCAAAAACTACGAATGACATTTGGTTCTGAAATAACGTGGGGCTCTACACAAATACATCCAAACTGGAATGTATTTTTTGGACATCTCATCACTCGGTGTTGCTTATCAATATGTTGTTAAAATTGAGCAGAAATTTAAGCACCAGAACAAATGGGAGTTTGGGTCTGTAAATCCCTAGCAACCTAAGTATGATAAAGATGGACCTAACAAACAGTCTCCCAAAAACCAATCCACGCCACAGGAAAAGAAGGGTCACGGAAAGACGAAGAAGGAAACTGGAAAATGGTGTGATTTCCACAAAATCCCCTGGCACAACACCGATGAATGTTGCTCAAAACAGTCATTGGTGTCCGAGATCAAAGACAAGGAGTCGAACTGTCATTCAGAAACTGATTCAGAAAATATTGATAGAAGACAGATTATCGATGCAGACGCCGTTGCTATTGTCGTGACCGCAACAATTCAACCAAAAGAAACCACATATCCTGAAGATGGGGAGTGCCTTTTTCATTCACAGATGTGGGTGAAGGGGACCCCACTGCATTTTATTGTTGATAGCGGAAGCCAAAAGAACCTCATCTCAGTAGAGGTCGTCAAACAGTTGGTATTGTCGACAACACCACACCCGCAACCATAGAACATTGGGTGGCTTCGCCAGGGACGAGATCTTCATGTCAGCCACCAGTGTCGATTATCATACGGCATCCATCCCTTCAAAGATGAGGTATTATGTGATGTTTCCCCACTGGATGTCTGTGATGTTCTCTTGGGCCAGCCATATATGTGGAAGTGCCATGCTATGTATGAGTCACGACCCCATAGTGTCATTGTTTGATGCAGGAGCATCTCTGCACGTCATCCAGCCAACCGGCCACGTCGAGCGTGTGCATTAAAAGCTGAAGAGAGAGGCACAGTCCTCATTTAAATATGAATTCAATGTAATTAAATGTCTAAGCTGGTGAGTTGTAGAGCCGTGCCTTTGTGCAGGTTGTAGATAAGATCGGCCCTTAATGTTTGTATGGCTGAGATCTAGATCCGATTATGGACTAGACAGCCCATTCAATGTAATTGAATAGGGTAGGTAGGTTGGAGGGAAGCGCTCGAAGAGCCCCCTCAAGTAAAAGAGATTTTTAGTATCTCATTTTGGTAGTAAGTCGAGAGCCGAGAGTAAGTTGAGATAGAAGAGAATCTGCGAGTAGAGAGCAGAAGAGAGAAGAGCCGAGACCTTGTTACAGGTCATGCTCAGGAACACCTTGTAAATACAGGCATTTGACATATTTAATACAAAGAGCAGTTTTTCCTGCATTACTGTGTGTTGAATGAATGTATGTGAGTGTTCCATTGTATGCTATGAATGTATGTTGTTATCATGCATTTGCAGGAGTGTGTCTGATTTCAGGTGAAGGTCTTTGAGGCTTCACACCAGGAGGGTGTGACAGAACACTGCGGGTTCTGATAGTCGTGCACAGAGGATGCATTTATGAATACTGCGGGTTCAGACAAAGACATGTTGTGGCACAAGAACTGGAATCAACAACTCAGGGAAGACCTCAAGGTTGCTGGATACCTTGGAGGCAAGGCTGTGTGGGAGAGACACAGTTGCAAACAGAACTTTGCTATGAGTTATGTGAAGCTCTCCCAGGTGGGCATTGAGCAGGTGCAAGGAGTGCACAAAGATAGAACTCTGCTGTGAGTTCAGGAAGAAGAGACAGAATCACTGAAGATTCTGAGAGCTCTTCCAGGTGGGCATTGAGCAAGTGCACAGGTGCACAAAAGAAGTACAGAGCCGTTGGAAATTCTGAGAGGATACTCTGCCAGGAGGGTATTAAGATATTGTGCAGACAGGCACAGGAGAAGAGAACTCTTTGAGTTCTGGAAATTAGAGGAAGAATCCACTGAAGGATCTTCACAGGGTTGTTGAACACCCTGAAAGGCTCAGCAAGAGGTTGCTTGAGGCAGAGGATAGCCAGGAGGGCATCCAATTTCTCCATCTGAGGGAGAAGGGAAGAAAGACAAAATCCCTTAGGGGTCTGAGTGTTTGAGAAGCTCGGGAGAGATAGCACTGTGTGTGCGTAAGGACCCTGTAGAGGCGCAGGAGTTGAAGAATCCTTCGAGGATTCGAAAGGAGAAAATCTTAGGAGGAACAGCGTCGAGAAGAACGTAGGCGAGAACTCAGGTATAGGAACTCGTAGAGAAGAAAGGCAAAGGTCGAGGCCTTTGAGAACTGGAAATTCTTCCAAGTCTCAGAAGAAAGCGCAGCAGCTCAGGAGGGAGCACAGCCGCCGTCAGATCAGCTGGAGAAAAGAAGATCTGGACCGTTGGTTTCTACGTCCAGGAGAATCTCAGGAGAAGCGCACAGAAAAGGAGATTGTCAGTCGTCGGATCTCACTCAGATACCCTTCAGCTGTTGGATCAAGTGAAGGCACGCAGAGTTTAGCCTCTGGAGTAAGTGCGCAGGAGAACGGATCTGGGCCGTCAGATATTGAGCAGATACCCGTCAATCGTCGCATTGACTGGAAGGTGCATGGGTTTTAAGCCTTCTCGAGTCGGTAAGAGTCCCGACACATATCGGGATATCGAAACTTTCGAGGTCGAGAAAGTCGAGACACTTCAAGTCTCAAAATAGCAAGAAACGATCTGGACCGTCCGTTGGTGGAGACACATGGCGGAGATCGAGGCGTCAGGAGTCAGGATATCAGCATTCTCGTGGACAGGAGATCGGGGAAGTCCATAGTGAAAACCCTGATATAATCTGAGCCGTCCGTTTGGGGAGACAAGTGTCAAAAATCCAAAGAGAGTCGGTATATCGGCACTCGAGAAATCGGAGTTCCTGAGGTCGGGAAAGTCGGGACATCAGATGTCTCGAAAACGCGAGGAGTAATCTGAACCATCCATCAAAGGAGGACGCGCGGCAGCAATCGGAGCCATCGGGGAAAGTCCCGACAGGAAGTCGTCTATCGACATTACGGTCATCGGGATATCAGGAATCCTGGTGACAAGAGGTTTGGGCATTTCGGAATCGCGAAGTTCGAAACCCTGACAAGGAGGAAAGTGTCGATTGTGGGCCAGCTGTCAGCATATCGAAGAGTCGAGATTTGAGGAATTGACAGTCCTGTGGGAAAATGTTTTTTGACATTAAAAAGTTCGAAACCCCGATAAAAGGTATGACTGTGGTCATATAGAGGAGGTCGCGTGGACCACAAGCTTAGCCAGAGTGCTAATTGAAGTTAGGGGCGCATCGGGAATTTGAAACCCATAATCCTGAAAGGGAGACAAGGCTGCGGTCTTGTGAGATAGTGGTCATGTGGGCCAGGAGTCTAGCCTAGAGGGCTAACGGAAGTTGGAGCACATCGAGATTTTAAAGCCCAAAACCCCGAAAGAAGGATAAGGCTGCGGTCTTATGAATTAGCGGTCACATGGACCAGAGCATATCCAGGAGGGCTAACGCGTAAGGGGCGCGTATTGGTGAAATTGCTCATCGAAGATCGGGGATTCAAGAGGACAGGAACTCTTGACGTCGGGGATCAAGAAACCCCGAAACCTAAAATTAAGATCAGGAAAAGATCACGGTTTAGTGTAGAAAGTCGTGTGGGTGAGAAGGACCTGTGGATCGGGTTTCAATTGAGATTCCAGCAGGGAATCGAGTGAGCTAATTCAGCTCAAAGGGAAATTGAATGATCCTGTGAGCAAGAGAGCGCGGCGAGGTGGTGGTCATTGTGGTAGCGTCAATCACACTTTATCATTGTTACTCTGGGGGGTCATCTCTACAGGATACCAAAGGTAGTTCCAACTATTGTCCCACCTAAACAATGCCGCAAGGTAGTATCTCATACTACAAAATTCAGCTTCTTCACAATCTATTCAAAAGGTGAACAGAAGGATAATGCAACCACTACAGCCTTGGCCCAAGAACCTTCTATACAACAGAAGAAGGTCTACAAGAATGCAGCAAATCACAAAGATTCCTTTTGCACCCAGACATCTCATGTAGCTCGACTGGTTGAACAGATTCAACCCCACTAGCGACAGGTTCATGACATCCTTCCACAGTGCAATGTGTCCAACAAGGCAAGCATCACACCAAGATTCAATCACTTTCCCCTCTCCCTCGAGAACTCAACGCAATGGATACCATTTATTCCTGAGGTAGGATTGGTCCAAGTGGATATCGATGGCCAGCCACCTTTTCCATCTCGCTCAAAACAATTTTCTGGCAATTTTGGCAATTTACTATTTTTAGCATTTTTTAACTTCTCGGGCCATTTTGAGGGCCTAAATGAAGTTTTTTTAGGATCGAGCTTCTCAATGATAGCCAAAGTCTTTTATTGAGCCCCCAAAATGAATCTCCTCGATGATACCTTTCCAACAAGCTATTGTGAACCCCAAACGAAGATCGTATGCCAAAGTTACACCCTCGGGAAGTTGATACACCAAACTACCCAAAACGGGGTCCAAAAAATTGTTAGCTTTTCATCTTCCGGGGTTAGGGTTTTGGGTTTTATTTATGATAAAAAGGTCTTTGGAGCCTCATTGTAAAATCATCTTCTTGCGAATGGGAGTAGTGGACACATCTCTTCTCAGAGATAAGTTGCCACCATTCTAGCAAATCTTTCACTCTATATTTTTACAGTCTTTGTACATTTTCGCTCATTAATAGAAAATTTGTGTACTACTGTATCTCTGTGTTTATATTTTCATCTCTGATACATTTATGTTATATTATTGGATATCCGAGATATCTCTATGCATTTCTTTATTATATCTCTGCTCTCATTTTGTGTTGAAATCATCTGGATCAGTCGTCCCCAAGAACACATCATCTCCATCATATCGTTCATACTCACAAAACCATTCTCTATGTGGTGTCATATGATAGGATTCTCTTGAGTTCATCAACCAAACACCTTCATCTTACTGTTTACTTTTCGACACCAGGTACACATCACCTCCCTTATCCAAGGTCATCTTTCTCTCATTTGACCGCTTCTCATCGAATCTCGTACTGACTTCCATCGCCCTCAACTTACAGTCCTTTTTGTAATGCCCAACTTTACTGCATTTCCATCATATTCTTGTGAACTGAACTGGGGATTTATGTCTACCCTTTGACCTAGACTTTCTACCAAATAATTTTCCTTTATCTCTTTCAACCAATCAACCTCTCACCACTAAAGCATCTTTGGTCGATCCTTCCATGTTCTTTCTTCTCATTTCTTCTGAAAACAGAGAAGCAACCACGTCTTGTAGTGCTAGTGTGGTTGTATTACTCCATATAGCCATGACTAAGCTATCCCAGGATTCTGGCAAAGAACATAATAGGATTATACACTTCTCCTCAGTGATTTTAATATCCACAGACGATTGGTATTAAATGCATTTGAATTATCGGTCAACGAACTTCCATCACTCATTCTCAGAAGATACAATTTATTTCTAAGAAACAACTTATTTACCATATATTTCGACTGGTATAAGATTCTCAACTTGTCCCACATTTTCTTAGTTGAATCTTCACATGAGACATTCAGCAGTATCGAATCTGCAAGACAAAGTCGAATCGTACTTCTTGCTCTTCTTTCGAGTTTCTCCCATTCTTTCGTCGACATGCATGTCGACTGGGTACTTGGACAAACCATTGTCCATTGTTCTCAAGCTACAAGAAGATATTCCATTTTAAGCTTCCAAATCTCAAAATTATGGCCATTGAAATTTTCTCTCTGTTCTTGAACTGCTCGCCATTCTTTACCACAATCTTTAACATAATTTGTGACTTAAAACTCTTACTGTACCTAGGGTTTAGCTCTCAAATTCAATATTGGTAAATCAAGATTTGACACACATGTCAAATCATATCATAGCTATGATATCACTTGTCAGAGATGAACTTCGCTCTGATACCACTTGTCAAGAAATGAGATACAATTCCACACTAAACCTAGTAGAAGAGAATAAGAATTTAATCAAGAAAGCAAATGAAAAAGCAATCACATAGTACATAGAGATTTTACCTTGGAAACCCAAACTCAGAAAACCAGCATTCATTGAGCATTATGCTCTCTTGTTGTCTTATTCAATCTGAATAAAATTTTACATGTCTAACCTTGGTCCAAACCTAAGACAGAATCGACATCATACCCTCTTGCTTACGCAAGGACAACCCTATAGCTAATCCGGCTTACATCTGCATGACCAACAACCTACATCTAAATATTTCTATAAATACTAGCTATCTTATGATTCATTGATTATTAGCCTTTATGGCCTTACAACACGCCTATTTATAGGCTTTACAACAGAAAAACCCCTAGATACTTGGTGCCCAAAAATGCTTATAGATCCATGCATATCATTGGTTACAAATCTCATGAATCTCAAGATTTTGTTACGGTCGACTCCAAGTCATATTACCAGTCGACTTCTAGTCATCCTTCATTTGGTCTTCAGTCAATTTCCACATGTCGACCTATCTACCTCTTGTTGGTTGACCTCTTCGAAATGTGTTTGATTCCTTTACCATGTCGAACCACCTCGACCTTTGACTTCGACTTTACCCAATCAAATAACCTCGACCTTAGACTTGTTGTCGATCTACCTCAGCCCTCGACCTGTTGTCGATCCACCTCAACTTCGATCGTCAGTCGATCCATCTCAACTAGACTTTCACTACAAAGAATATAACAACCCAACATGTTTTTCCTACGCTCAATGTATGATAGGAAACAAAAAAGTCATAGTCATTATTGTATAATTGTGTCCACCCAGACGTTTCATGCTCATAGGAGTTAAGAACTGTGGTTAACACCACAATTGAGGGTTGACTGAGGAAAAACGCGACATGGCTCGTGTTTCCATTCTTGTACTCAATGTTCAAGTGGAATTGTTGCAGGTACATGGACCAACTTTTACGGAGGTAATTTTGTAACTTTCCTTATCTTTGCATGAATTTCAAAGGCATGTGATCAGTATGAATGATCATTTCCTTCCCCAGAATGTAATACTTCCACTATCGTCATGCCTGCACAATGGAGTACATCTCTTTATCGTAGGTGGGGTATATATGAACAATGTTAGAGAGTGTTTCACTATGATAGGCTATTGGATGACCATGATGAGTCAGGACTGCACCAATAGCATAATCTGAAGCATCTGTCTCAATCTTAAATGGTTGTTGTCGGTATGCTAGAATAAGGAATGGTGTTGAGAAGAGGTGGAATTTCAAATCCTCAAATGCTTTATGTTGGGACACAACCCACACAAAATTGACATTTTCTCCACACTTGGTCACTTGGCTTAGGGGCCAAGCGATATGACATAACCCCAACACAAACCGATAGTAGAATTTGGTGAGTCCCAAGAAGTTGTAGAGCTCGATGAAGTTGATGACTTGGATCTTGGTTGGATCCACATGCACACCCTTCCCATCCATGATGTATCCCAAATAATCGATTCTCTGCATGCCAAAGGAACACTTCTCCAAATTGGCATATAACGTGTGTTGTCGCAAGGCTCCCATGACCTACTAAATATGATTCAAATGTTCTTCCCAAGTTTTTCTAAAGACGAGGATGTCATCTAGATATATGACCACAAAGGATTTTGTGAATGGCCGCAATATGTCATCCATCATCTGCATGAATGTGGCCAGGGCATTAGTCAAGATGAAAGGCATGACCAACCACTGGAAGAGACCTTCTTTAAACTTGAACGTTGTCTTCCATACATTAGTTTTCTCAATCGGCGCCTAGTGGTAGCCTTACTTCATATCATTCTTACTGAAAAACTTGGCTCCCTTGAGATGATCAAGAAGATCATAAATCTGGGGGTTTGGATACCAGTTCTTAACTGTGATATTGTTGAGGGCTCTGTAATCAATACAAAGTTTCCATGTCCCATCCTTCTTCTGTATCAAAACAATTGGGCTCCCACAAGGTGAGGAGCTTGGTTTGATGTTCCCCTTCATATTTATCTCTTGGATCTAGTGTTTGATTTCTTCGTTCTCCATAATAGAATGCTTGTATATAGGGTCATTAGGTAGAGTAGCATCGGGTGTCAAATCAATTGAGTTATTTACCTAATAGTCCACAGGAACCCTAGTAGGTGAGGCAAATATGTCTTTGTTCTCTTCTACTATATTTTCCACCTATTGTTGCTATGAAGAGAGACCCCATGCAAAGGTTTTGGAAGTCGCAGTGACCTTCCATTTACCTTCCATCCGAACCATAAAAACGAAAAGTCTCTCGATCTGAGAGACCACCTTTCTGCACTGCTTCATGGATATCAAAGAGACCACAGTAGTCAGGACTACCTCCGATACCCTATAGAGTTGATCTCCCAAAGTAATAATGAGAAAATGGGGCCAAGATTCATAAACAACATGATGCTTCCACATATATGGTTTTCCTAATAAAACATCACAAACTTCAAGGGGGGAAACATCTTACAATACATTTTCTTTGAAGGGTTTGATTCCATAGTGAAGGGGACATTGTTGCCTGAAGCGGATGTCTCATCCCTAGCTGAGCCAACTGATGGTGTATGGATGAGGATGTGGTGTCGTTTTCAAGTTCAACCTCTTGACGACCTATGCTGATATTAGGTTCTTCTTTCTACCATTGTCAACAATGAAATGAAGTGGGGTACCCTTCACCCACATTTGTGAATGGAAGAGGCACTCCCCTTCTTCAGGCTCCTCTGGTTCCTCTGGTTGGACTTTTGTGGTAGCGATGGCAACACTAGGTTCTATGTAAATGACATGTTTTCCCTTTTCTGGTTCTGAATCAGTGTCTAGGTCAGCATCTAACCCTAAGGCTTTCTTCTCATCCAACAATGACAGTTTGGAGTGACATTCATCAGTATTGTGCTAAGGGATTTTTTGGAACTCGCACCACTTTCTAGTGTCCTTTTTTGACTTCCCATTACCCTTCTTTGTTGGTTGCTTGGATTGGTTTTCTAGGGATAGGTCATCCTTGCTATGTCCTTTTCCATAGGAGTTAGGGCCACCCTTACCATACTTCATCTATTTTGGATTTGCAAACCCGAACTCCTACTTGTTTTGTTTCTTAAATTTATGTTCAATTTTGACGACACATCGATAAGCGACTCCCAATGACGAGATGTCCATAAAACTCAATTTTGGTTTGGATATACTTATGTAAATCCCCATGGTATTTTAGAACCATATGGAACTTAGGGTATTTGATACCCATGTTGGTGCACAAGGTATGGAAGGTATTTGTGAACTCTGACACTATTTGTACCCTTTCTTGATGCAGTGTGGTCTATCTCATGTACTAGTCATTGTTGGTTTGCTTTCTCTAAGTTATACCTTTAACATGATTGACCCAGATTCAGGTCTACTAGGGGTCCAACAAAGCCTCTAAAACTATCAACCCTCCTAGTAAATCAAAAGGAAGCACAACACATAGAGTGCACTGCACAGTCTCACCCGAGATAGTCTTAATGGGCGACTGTGATACTCAAGTGTTCGCAATCCAGGACTGAATGGGGATCTGTTATTTGCGTGTTGAGATTTCTATTTACTTATTAACACAATATATTGGGATTCTCATTATTTAATTCATTCATACATAATTCTAACATCTATTCATCGACAATAAAAGAGACACAAGCATTCAATCACATAACACAGGTTTTATTGTAGTTCACCCCCTCTTGGGCTACGTCCACAAAGATCTGTCTCTCAAGCTCTTCTATTATGGTGGTTCCAAAACTACAACTCCATGCACTTTACAACTCATTCTTAGTTGGGTCAAGATCTATTATGAGGTGGACTATATCACACCAGGCTCCTCAGCCTGCAATCTAACCCTCAAGATCCACCCTTCTGACCCCCCTACAGCTCAATAGCTTACAAAAAGGTATCATATTATAGTAGTTTCACCGATACTTCTCCTCAAAATGCATCCCCCCTAACCATCTCTCCTATCTCTTTCTCATATCGTCTCCCTCAAAAGTCTCCCTAAGCATCTCTATATATACGTTTATGGCTTATCAGCCATTAAAATGTATTACAAAATCCCTAACCCCAACGTCATTAGGTCTTCCATGCATGCACATGTGCTTCTTCTCCTTCCAGCTGTCGCTTTCCTCTTGCATGCCTTTCTTCCCAAAATAACCTTTATTTCTAATTCGACATGCTTCCTACAGGCCCCCAATATTGACATGTGGCTCGTCCCGAGCCACCTAAACCCTATGTGCTTCCTCGATCTCTCTTACAATCGCTTGGAACTTCTCTATGAGCTCCATTATTTATGTTTGGGCCTACACGGTCTTCTCCTTGAGTGTTTCCAATGCCTGCACTACAATGTCGTCGTTGACCATTCTTTCACACTCTGCCTGGGTTTGTGCCATATTTGTTTTGACTTCCTCTGCCTGTGCAATAAACTTCGCTACTCACTCCTAGAGTGGTTCCATTTGAGCTAAGCGCTCCTTTTTTTGTGTTTGCGCAGTTATAAGTTCTGCCTGCAGTTTCATCATGTCCTGCGCTCTGTGATTGACATTGTCTTCTACCTCTGCTTGAGTTCCTGGTAGATGCACTTATCCTTTCTCCTTTTTGTTCCCACTACTGGACCTACTGATCCTCTTCCACCTTTGTCTAGAGCTATGCTTCTTTGTCGAACAAGTCAATCGTTGCGTGGACTTGTCGCTCTATATCCTTTCTCTGCGTTGTTGCCTCCTGCTTCCTTTGCTCCTTCACCGTTGGTGGTGTGGTGGGTGTGAGTTGCTTCCGGAGGTGCTCGATCTCCTGTTGGTATTGATCAATTGTATGCAGAATGCGATCAATCTTCTCTGTCACCGTGAGTTCGGTTTTCTATGCATTCTTTTGGAGTTTCTCATAGGCTACAACCAATTTCTGCTCTAGACTATTTGTGCGGTCCTTCTTGTCCTTGGTCTCAAGCTTAGCCTGCTCGAAGACCAATTCCAATTCGTCTCGATGATCCATTACCTACTACAATTCCTCTACATCTGTGCATGCGTGAGACTGTACCTCCTATGTAACGTTGACCTGCAGTTTATACAAGGCTTTTGTTGGTATCTGCATCAATACCAGTTGTAATTGAGCCAATTCCTTGAGTGGTGTCTGCCTCACAATTTCATCCATTTGCAACATGCTAGGTGTGATGTGAAATGTTGAGCTTAGTTGTGCTGTCGTCTGGATCCTGTCTTGCTCACTTGATCTGGCTTCACCTCCTATATGTGATGTTGATGGGTCCGTTTCTACACTGTTGTCAGCTGCTTACACCTCCCTGATCTGCCTAAGGAGTTGTCACATGTATGTCAGCTCTTCTTCAATTTGTCCCTTTGGCGCGCAACATTCTCGAAGTCCTCAACTATGTGATCCTCGATCATTTGGGCCACCATGTCTACATAATCCTCAATGATCGTGTATTATGGGGGCATTGTACATGCTTTCGCCTTCTTGTGCACACCCCCCGTCTAGGTGACTGACCGCTTAGTCTAGTCTTGTTGTTGTGGAGTAGTACTTGATGTATTTCCCTATGCTGCCTCAACCTGTTTCTCTTGTACTTGTGGTGCCTGTGTGTTGTTCTTCTTCGCTGTCTAGATACCTATTTTGGATGTCCCCCCTTTATTTTGTTGTGCCTTGTTCTGGCCTTTTCTCAGTTTCTTGGGCATTGTTACTTCCTCGGGTTGTGTATGTTCCTGCCTTACCTCTTCAGCATGTGTCTATTCCTACCTTTCCTCCTCCTCCTCTATCTCCATGGGTATTTCTCAAGTAAGGACTAGAATCCTCCACTCATCTTCCCAATCCTTAATGGTCATTTGTATGTCCCCCTCCATAATGTAGTAACGTAGTTGTATCCATTGATTATCGGGGTCCTTCTGTGCCTGTATCCACATCACATGTCTAGTGGATTTGAATTTGGCTATGCCCTGATACCGTGCAATGAATTTCGTTGTTACCCTCCAAGTGTTGGCGATGGTGTCTTGTATGTTGCGGAGATATCCTTCGAATATAGTTTCATTCGCTTTCATATTCTTGGCATCCAAAGTGGCTCCAAGCGATAAGTATCGCGCTTCGTGGAAGGGTTTGGTTCAAGTGGGAAAAATTGAATACTTTGAATCCTTCCATCCCATCACGGCTATCAGGATGAGTAGCCATAAATAATGAAATTTGGTCCCCAGATCCTGCGCATCCTTGCAGTCGTCTAGGAACAGATTCAACAAATAAGGGGCCCATCTAAGTGTGGTGCTCTCGGCACACTGTGCTGCAGCTGCGACAACCCTGACCGAGACTTACTCCTTGCATCATTTCCTGAGCAACTTGCATGCCATAATTTTTGTATCCATTCTTGTCGTGACATCACTAATACACCTTATCATGATTCTGTGTGACCCCCTTTCGGTGTCATATTTATTCTTCATCTCCTCGGCCATTTCTTTCTCCTTTGTTTTATCCTCCAGGAATTGTATAGGATCCATACCTTGTGATGTATGTGATGAGCTCTACGTATATTGAAACGAGTTGTTCCAGCCATGGATATCCGCCATCACCTGCTTGACGCAGTTTTTTGCATATTGGCCTCTACCAAAGTGTGGTAGGTCCAATAGACCTAGAATCCCAGTTCCGACCAATCTTGTTGCCCACTGGACTGGTTGATTGATTGGTTCACCAAAGGGTCCTATGCCCATAGTATGTAAGTATACTTTCTTAGAAAACTCTAGGAACTTATCTGTGTCTATTACATCATGGTCGAAGAACCTCAATTTCTCTACATAGCCTAGAAAACTTGTTGGTACATGTACCCCTTCTGGAATGCGTGGAAAAACAATTGTTGTGGCAGGTTATCTGCACAGTGACCTAGGTACCATCTGCTTGTCCTTTCGTTGTGGTGCCTAGCTCGAGGTTCCAACCTCCATTGTTGCCTCTTCAGCATACTCCTCTGATCAGCCTTTGACATATTCCACTACTCCCTCCTGTGGTTGTTCTGATGTGGTTGTCTGTGATTCTTTCAGTGCGATCATTTCTTCCTATTTTGGAGTCGTCCCATTGACTCTCAGGGCTTCTATAGGGTTTTTAGGTTGCACTTGGATGCCTACTTCCTCATTCTATCGGCCTTGCCTCTCTTCCATCATATCGATGCTCATTCCCGCTAGTGTTGTCTGTTGGGTTTCTTCCACAATGGGTGTGGGGATTCCTGGTGTTGTATCCGACGATGGTATTTCATCCACGTTGATGATTTATGGCAGCTGAGATGGTTTTTGTTCACTTTCATGTGGCTGTGATGGTGCTATGGTTCTACTTCGAGGTTGTCTGGCAACTTGGCTCGGCTCTCCCTATTTGGGTGGTGCCATGGTGGTAAATCTATCGTCCGCCAAGCTCAATGGCCTCTGCAACCTTCACTCTCTGCTTTGTATGCCCTATTGCTCTGTGCTTTTCCCGATTTCACAATAACCTTTCCGCTCCCGCGTCCTTTCTTTGTATCGGCATCGTGTGAAGCTTATCGGAGACGTTACCGCAATCGTGCTTTAATTGAAACGTTGGTTCCTTCATACTTTCCATTGATTTCCCTTGTTGTCACTAGTTTGCATGATTAATGCAGTGTCTCGTTAGTCATTTCTTCCATTCAATTTTGACAGTCGTCGTCAGTTGGCGCTTCTTTTGTCGTATCTTCCTTTCCCGCTTGTTTCTGCTTTGTAGTGACCGTTGGCCTTTTCTCCATCGGCCTATCATTTTCGAGCATGCGTGCTCCTTATATTTTCCATGCACTATGCCTCTGGGGTTACTTATGGATATCCTGCCCTATATCTTTTTTTTTACTGTGCGATGACTTTGAAACCGTGGGTGGTCGATTGTCCTTGTACAGCTTCAATCGGATCCCATTGACCATCCCTCTGAGATTTTTGCCGCCTAAGTCCTTCAACTGTAAAGCTCCCCCATCTGTGACAGCTTTCACTTCATATGGTCCTAACGAGTGCATTCTGATTTTTCCTAGGTGTTGAAGGAATTTGTTGTCATACATCAACACTAAGTCTCCCTCCTTAAACATTTTCCTCTTGATATGACTGTCATGCCAAGATTTTTCCCTTGCTTTATGAACTTCTTGGTGGAACCCTGCTAGGATCCTCTCTTCCTCCATGATCATCAGTTGATTCAGCCTATCATGTACTGCACCTCATTCTGTCATGTTCGTAATTTCTGCTACACACAGATTTTTCCCTTGTCGTCGCCAGTTGGCGTGATTAATGCGGTGTCCCGTTAGTCATTTCTTGCATTCAATTTTGATAGTCATCATCAGTTGGTGTTTCTTTTTTCATATCTATCTTTCTCGCTCGTTTCCACTTTGTAGTGACTGTTGGAATTTTATCCATCGGTCTATCATTTTCGA
>JASDQU010881130.1:11688-23403 GCA_032191745.1 Picea mariana | reverse complement strand
TTCACCCCCCCTCTCAGTAATCCAATAGTTATAGAGGTATCATAAGGTAATCGACCTCGTGTCACGCGAATATGAGAACTTCTCGTTGTCGATTCTGCTAGTACAAAAAAAAAAAATTCTATAGGCTTGTTGTTTGATTGTCAAATTATTTTTGTGAGTCATGTTTGAGTCTAGAAACCCTCACATACCTTCATTATATGTCTCTAGTCTAACCATGTCAAATTTTAGTCCATACAAGAACAAATTGAAAAAATTTCAACGTTGGCCCCATTCACATGCCACTTACAAGCGAGGTCAAGTACATGAGCAAGTGTGCCTTATTTTTGGGTTTTGATATAATAAACAAAGAATATTTGATTGTATAATTATTTTTGTGAGTCATGTTTGATTTTGAAAACCATCCCATACCAGAAATGCATGTGTGTTGTCTTAGCATGTCAAATTTCGATCCATACAAGCACAAATTGAAAACATTTCAACATTGGCCCCATCCACATTAATTATTCTATAGGCTTGTTGTTTGATTATCAAATTGTTTGTGTGAGTCATGTTTGATTCCAAAAACCCTCCCATATAGTCAATGCATGCATCTAGTCTAACCATGTCAAATTTTAGTCCATACAAGCACAAATTGAAAAAAATTCAACATTGGCCCCATTCACATTAATTATTCTATACGCTTATTATTTGATTGTAGAAATATTTTTGCAAGTCATGTTTGAGTCCCTAAACCCTCCCATATCGTCAATGCATGTGTCTATTCTAACCATATCAAATTTCAGTCCATACAAGCAAAAATTGAAAAACTTTCAATGTTGGCCCCGTTCACATGTCATTTATATGCATCGGTTTCAAGTACACGAGAATGCACGCCTTATTTTTGAGTTATTAAATATTATATAATAATGAACTAGGTGAAATAAGCATAGTTGTGCATTAGCCTTACCGAGCTTCTCTTTTTTTGAAGAATTGTTTAATATTCTCTACTGAATGAGGCCAACCACGTGAAGGTGGAAGTTCATCTGCCCCGCCCCCCCTCACGTCACTCTCAATTCCCCAAAACATGAAAAAATCTTTGTACTAGAAAATAAATGAAATTATTTTTTGTCATAATTAAGAAGTATCTCCTACAACATATAACAACATACTAGAAAATGGAATAATTAAACTTGAACACTAATTTATACAATAATATACCAATACAAGTCAATAATTCTATCAATATTAAATCAATATATATGTTAGATATATTAAGCAATACCTTGTACACTTCAAGCCCACATATACATCATCCAATTCCATAGAAAATCTTATGCCTAGATGTGGAAAACCTGATGGAAATGCCTTATTAGTCGAATATATGACGACCGTCGGGGACAATTTGAAAACAAAACAAGAAAATTACAAATTTTAAAGGTAAAATCCGACGACAATGCCAATGTTTTGGGTGGCATCAGAGGATGTCATTGAATTTTGGGTTCAAATGTAGTTGTGATTTTAGGTATCATCCGGACATGTGCTTGTCGCCAGGTGAATACTAGGGTGATAGAGGTGAGATGTTTGTAATTTCACATTTTGACATGTTCTTTGATTTGGTATGCTTGTATGTCCTAAGTACCAATACACCTTTTGTGTTTTGGATATGCATATGTGGGACCCAACACCCAAGAGGATGATGCAGGGAAAAAATTAGAGGATGAGCGAGCTACAAAGGGGAGGGGGAAGAGGCATCGCCAACATGATGATCTTGGGGCAGGTCCATCACATGCAACATGGGCATGCCCTGCAGCGGTGCAGGGTAGATATGAGGAGGGGGAACAGGACCGAGAGATAGAGGATTCGAGGCAATGGTTCAAGTTCATGCTAGATGGAGTTCCCGAGGACCCATGGACACAGATTCGGGACGAGAGAGCCTTGGAGCAGTGTATTAGCGGTCCATGATTCAACGTGCAACGGTAGTAGGGGTTTCCATGACTGGGTGGATCCCAATGAGAGATATGCCCCTTGGGGGGGACCCCCCAATTAGTGGGGATATACCACAATTAGGGTCATCCTAGATGATAGTGTGATATGACACAGGAACAACCTAATTTTGTATTGTGTATAGGAGTCTATGAACTCCCATTTTGTGTAGACTTAGTGTTTGATTGAGAGGGCCTAGCCATGGAGCTAAGGCACGTTGTATTTTTGTATCAAACACATATTTGACATTTGTGATCTATATATGAGTAGACCGTTTGGATATATATTATGCGTCTGATGTTTTTATGATATGGTTCGTGTACTTGTTTTATTTGATGATGGATGAATATGACATTCATGTTTAATGTGATAAATGCCAATCTAGAACTTGATTCACCATGTGATCTGCCCTCCAATTGAGGTTTCTAGAAATATGAGTAAATGTGATAGACTCAAAATTCTGTAACGAAAGTTTGAATTGCAGGTACTTGAGATAAATACATGGATCAAAGACACGATACACATTGTTGAGTTGATGGACAATGAGCTGAGAATCTAAGAGAACGCTGAGGTGGAAAATATGAAGGTGACTAGCCAGGGAGAGGAGACCAATGACTACAACATATTTATCTTAGTTATTGGTGGCAGGACCGATACATATGTCGTTGGAATGGAGCAACACATGGTCGGGGGTATAAATGGCCCAGGCTCCTGAAGATAGATTCTGGGTCCAGGGGATGGCTCCATCTACATACCCGATGTGATAAATGAATGAAGGATTCATCTATAGAAAATAAGGACACAGGATTAGGCTTGTATGGTGAGAGAGCTAAATCCATAAAACAAAGGCTAAAAACAACTAAGAAATTAAGAAAACCTAAGGTAGATAGGTGCCATTTTGGAAAATTGGGGTCTGGAGCCTTCCAAAACCATTTTGAGGCATCAAATGGTGTTTTTTAGGGTTTTGATGTTTATAAATTGTTCCCACCCACTTAATGGTTTTCTACACTTCGATACCTTTCCAACAATGTATATTGTGCATCAATTGGAGTTCGTATGCAAAAATTATGTCTCCCACAAGTTGACCTATCGTGTTGACCACCATGGTACAAGATGATGCTACGTCAACCCCGATTACTCATGCATATGGTGTTAGCCATGTGACAGATTTCAAAAAGATTCTATAAGGTTCAAAACCATACCACAATTGAGGGTCTAGGAAGTCAAAAACCTACCCCTATATGGTTATCATTCTATGTTAAATATTGGGACATTAAGAGGACAAGGGGTTCGATTCTATGTTATTGTATTTTGTTCCATAACAAAGATGAACAACTAGGAGTGGAAAATTAGAGAGCATAACTGAGGGGGATTAATGTTCTATAGCATCCTAATAGGCCACAGGTCTCAAGTAAATCCATGGAGAGTTTCATCTCCTTTGTACTTGCATTATTTTCATATATGAGAAAATAGAGCAGAGCAACCTCACTTTCTAGATGGGTTTTCTCTCATAAGGGTTTCCTGGAGAAAATATTTGTGTTCTCTTGTGGATGGTGTGTGATTTTGTTTTACTGTTCTTTATTTTCCTCATTTTATCTATTTGATGCATAAGTAGAAAATCAACAACTAAACATTCTAGAATCTAAAGGAATTTAACCTTCATAGTATAGATTTCAATTTTATTTATCAGATCTGTTGTGATGAACTTTTCTAGTGGAATATACATGATAGTTTACATATCAAGAAACTTATTTCTTTCCACCATGTCTCTCATGAAATTGTATTGTACATCAATATCCTTCATCCTGAAATGTTAAGTTTGGTTCTTTTCTAGGAATATTTCACTTTGATTGTCGTGATTTATCTTCATATATTTCTGCTCAAACCCAATCCCTGAACAAAGTAGATACAACCATACATATTATTTTCTTTCGTGAGTGGATTCCATGTATTTAGATTCTATTGTTGACAATGCTATGACCGCATGCCACTTTCTCATCCAATTGGTTGATCCATCGAACATCTTGAACGCATATCCACTAGTCAACCTTTGTCGATCCAGATCTATAGATTATTCAACGTCGAAAAAATCATGTACATTTACTTCCTTATTAGTTTAAGGTTTCCCTTAGTAGCATATAACATATTTCGTTGTGCCACGAAAATACCTAAACACTCTCTTGACATTAGTCCAATGCTCTTTTCTAGGTGTTGACATGTATTTGCTCAACACTCCCATTGCATGAGCAATGTTTGGTTAAGTGTATACCATCACATACATCAAACTATCAATGAAACTAGCATAGGGAACATATGCCATGTCCTCTATTTTTTCTCGTGTCTTTGGAAATTGTTCAACACTTTGTTTTACTCCCATGGGAAATGGTAACTTGACCGGTTTGCAATATTTCATGTTGAAACATTTCAATAATGTTTCAATATACTTTCTTTTATTTAACCCAATCTTTCTAACTGCTCGATCTCTCTTGATCTCCATTACTAGAATGAATTTTGTTGTAGGGATATTTTTCATGTCAAACTTGGAGGAAAACTGTATATTTACCTCCTTTATTGCATCCATGTTGTTTCCGACCAGTAACACGTCATCAACATACAAAGATACATATATGAAACAACCACCTTCTTCCTTGGAATATACACAATGATCAACCTTGCTTCTCATAAATCCAAAACTAAGGATGTAGGTGTCAATAGTTTGGTACCACATCCTTGGTGATTTCTTTATACCATAAAGGAACCTCTTCAATTTTCACACCAGTTCTTTATTTCCCTTTACTACAAATCCTTCAGGTTGTTTCATGTAGATTTCTTCTTCTAGGTCCCCATGTAGGAACGTTGTCTTTACATCCATTTTCTCTCTCTCAAGATGAAATGTGGTAGACAAAGACATTAATATTCTAATGGAACTTAACTTTGCAACAAAGGAAAAATATCACTAAAGTTGATTCCCTCGGCTTGGGAATATCCTTTCGCTCACATTTGAGATTTGAATTTCTCAACTTGTCTTGTTACGTTAAACTTTTTCTTGAATACCCACTTGCTACCGACAGGTTTCCTTCTGTTAGGTAGCTCTACCAAATACCACATATCATTCTTGTGCAAGGATTCCATTTCTTCGACCATGATGTCCTTCCAGAGTTTACCCTCTATCGATTTCACTGCCTCCCCGATCTACTTGGGATCCTGATAAATGATAGATAACACAAATGAAGAACAAACATCAAGTGGAATATACCTTCTAGCTTGGTTGCTTACTCATCGATACCTTCTTACAACCATAGTTAGTTGTTCCACCTCTTCATCTGATTTACTCGATCCATCTTAATCATGTTCTTTGTTCCTCAGCTCAAACAACAACTTCTTTGGTTCTTTATCCATTTGAACTTTTTCAGAATTGGAAGTTCCTTCAAATTCACTGAAGACAACATCTTGACTATACATTATTTTCCTTAACAATGGATCCCATAGCTTATATCCTTTCATTCCATCCTTGTAGTCGATGAAAATACACTTTATTTCCTTATTATTCATCTTATTCCTCTTCTCCTTGGGAACATGCACAAATGCATCATAGTTAAAGACTCTTAGATGTGAAAGAGAAGGATTCTTACCAAATCATACCTCATGTGGAGTTGAGTCAACGAGCATTAATAAAGGAGACCTATTTGCCAAATATTTTGTAGTGTCGACTTCCTTTTCCCTAAATTCTTTTGTTATCCTAGCAGCACTAAGCATGCTCCTTGCCTTATCCATCAATGAATTTTTTATTCTTTCAATAACTCCATTTTGTTGTGGGGTATATGGTTTGGTATTTTGGTGTGCTATGCCACACTGCTTGTAGAGTTTCTCAAAATCCTTTCCACATAATTCACCTCCATTATTAGTTCTCATCACCTTGATCTTCTTAGTTGTTTTTTTTTCCACAAGACATTTAAATTCTTTGAATTTATCAAAAAACTATGATTTCTTCCTTGGGAAATATAACCATGTCTTCCTGGGAAAATAATCTATTAACGAAACACAATACAAAGATCCTCCCAGTGAAGGAACCGATACATGACCAAACATGTCACTATGTATCAATTCTAGAATCCCTTTTTCCCTTGTTGGTCTAGATGGGAATCTAGCCCAATTTTGTTTTCCATATATGCAATGTTCACAAAAATCGACTTCCAAATTACAATTTGGAAAACATCTGACCATACCTTTGTTGGTCATAGCTCGAAGTCCTTTTTAGCCAATATATCCCATCCTTTGGTGCCATAGCATGGTCGTGTTGACTTGATGAAGAACAATCGAGTTGGTTTGTATCGAATTGGATTGAGTTGAATCAAGTCAAGTCAACTTCAGGAACAACAACATTATTTCATCCAATCGAGTCAACATTCCCTAACAACTTGTATAGTGTTCCAATCCGAACACCTTTCATTAAGACCATCGCTCCCCTGACCATTTTTTACGTATCCTTCTTAAATAAAGTGTGCATGCCAATATCACTCATTTTTCTAACATAAATCAAATGTCTTGCCAAACCAATAATATGTAGCACACCTGGAAGGGTCCTACTCCTCCCATCTTGCAGTATCAAGAGGACTCTTCCTCATCCATAATTTTTGGTTGTTGAGTCATCCCCCAAGAATACATCTCCCCCTTCATATCTCTCATATTCGTATAACAATTCTTTTTGAGGTTTCATATGGAAGGATGCACTTGAGTCAATCAACCAAACATCATGATCTGACTTTGTACTAGTCAACACCAAATACACATCGCCTCCTTTATCTAGAGTATTATTTTTCTTAGTCAACTGCTTCTCATCGGATCTTAGACTAATCTTAGTCTCCTTCGACTTGCAGTCTCTCTTGTAATGACCACCTTTACTGCATGTCCAACATATTCTCGTTGATTGGACTGAGGATTTAGATCTACCCTTCAACTTAAACTTTCTACCAGAAAATTTTCCTTTATCTAAGTCGATCAATCAAAATCTCACCATCAGGTTATCTTTGGTCGATCCTTCCATGTTCTTCTGTCTCATTTCTTTTGACAGTAGACATGAGACCATGCCTTCAAGTGTTAATGTGGTCAAATTACTCCATATATCCATGACTAAGCTATCGTAGGAGTCTAGAAAAGAACACAACATGCTAATACATTTATCTTTCTTAGTGATTTTAATATCCATAGATAATATCTGGATTATTACAATATTGAATGCATTTATGTGCTATGTTACTAAGCTCCCATCAATCATCCTCAAAAGATACAATTTCTTCTAAAGGAACGACTTATTTACCATGATTTCGACTAATACAAGCTTCCCAACTTTTCCCACGATTTCTTTGCAGAGTCTTCCCTTGAGACATTCAACAATACTGAATCTGCAAGACAAAGTCAAATCATACTCCTTTCCCTTCTCTCGAGTTTCTCCCATTCTTCTCTTGACATACCCATAGAAATGGTTCATGGGCTCACAACTGCCATTGTTCTCAATCTATAAGGAGATCTTCCATCTTAAACTTCCAAAGCTCAAAATTATGGCCATTGAATTTTTCAATCTCTATCCTCAAACTGTTTTCCATTCTTCTAAGCACAACTTTCAATATCATTGACTTACAACTCCCAATGGACCTAGGTTTAGCCACAGGGACTTCACCTTGTTGACAAATATCTTATCACATTCATTCATAAATTTGGTTTTTAATTGTGAAAAATAAAGTCAATATATTGTAGGTATTGGGGGGGATGTGGGTATCGGGGTGTTTATGGGTATTGGGGGGTATAAAAAGGGGTATCTAGTAAAAATAAGGGTTTCTTTTATTGGAAAGATGTATTGGGAGGGGGGTTCAAAAAAGGAATTTTTGGATGTATTTATCAATATCTAGTGAAATTAGTGCTATTCTTTAATATCCTTCGAACACAGGTGTTATGTCATAGGTTCACTGAGTGAAGACCTCATGGGTTTAGCTTAGATCCAATATTTTCTTAACCTTGCTATAAGACAACTTGTACAGAGAAACAAATGAGCTTCGATACCAATTGTATAGAATTTACTCCTCATACTAAACCAACCAAGAAAGAGAATACAAATAGAATCAATAAATAAATGACAATCACAGACAATACATAAAGATTTTACCCTAGAAACCCACAATCGAGAAAACCAACATTCCTTTAGCGTCTTTCTCTCTTGTTGTCTTATTCATTCATTGAATATAGATTTACATGAATAACATTGGTCTACACTTAAGACACAATCACCACAATACTCTCCAGCTTTATATAAGAATGACCCTGTAGCCAATTCAACTTGTATCTAGATGACCAAAAACAACAACATGAATGCCATCTTATTAAAATTACAACACGCCTTATTGGTAGGCTTTACAACATGCAAAACCCTAAATCACCGCACCCAAAAATAGTTATAGGTCAATGTAGAAGATTGGCTGCAATCCCACGAATCTTGGGATTTTGTTACTATCGACTACCAGTAGACCTCAAGTCGATCTTCAGTCGATTTCCATTTGCCTCCTATCGGCTGACCTTTTGACTTACCATCGATCACTTCGATCTTTGACTTCCTAGTCAATCACTTAAACCTTTACTTAACCATCGGCTCAACTTGACTTGTTGATCAATTCATCTCTTGGTTGATCCACCTTGACTAGACAATCAGATGAATGTTCTTTCTCTACAAAGAATATAACAACCCAACCCAAATCTTAGGTGAAATTATCTTAAGCATGACTCCTACAATCACAATCTTAGTCTATCTCTTAATCTTTCCTAGATCACAATCAACCGAAAAAAGATATGCTCAACGTCATCTCCTTGGTCTCTAGAAACATGGAAAACTACTATATCCTAATCCCTCTGTATTTGGAGCATATCTTGTTAGAAAAAAGTTATGTGAGTCGAACTCCAATAAGCTATTTTTTCATGACTCCTAGCATGCTTCCAGTGTATCCACTTCCAATTTGTGGAGAAATGAGGAGCTTTGAATTGTGGCCTTTTATCAATGTCTTCATAATATTCATGGGTGGAGATGGTATGATTATCCTTTCACTTAAGGTCCTATTGTGAGCATAAAGAGGACATTATTCCCAGGGAAAGAATGACTTTGACCAATTGTTCCAAAAATCACATTTTTCCTTGAAAGACCTCTAGCACCATGTGCTCTTAGACTAGGAGGAAGAGAATTGCAAGATCAATCCATCCTCTTCCATTAACTCTTATTAGAAAGGAAGATAGATATGTCAATCCACGATCTTGTAGTAAGATGCTTAAATTATTCAATGACCAATCCATTCTTCAAGGGGTATCTATCTACACCTTAGTTTTTGTCCTACCAAATGTCGAAGACTTGTCCTATACCTCTCAAGTTATGGAAGAGACGAGGAAGTATTCTATTCCATAAATAATGGATAATTTTTTAGAATAAAGAACCTATTAAACATGAGTGTAAATAACAAATTTAAAAGGTCTCACGCCCATTTGAATCATTGTACCTCAACGAGAAGTATATAATCCCTAATTCCCACTTACCATGAAATAAATAAGCAGTGTTCCAATAAATATGACTTTATTAAATGACAAACATGAAAATATTTTTAGTAACCTCTCCCTCCCTTACCATCTTGGAACAAACACCTTGGAGCTTCTTTAGACTACCACTTGGTGCAAGAAGCATTATTATTTTCCAACTCCATAAACCAACATGCACTGGTTCTTTTACATTTCTAAATACTTAAGATGCATCATGACTTCTTTATTGGGTAGAACTATTAAAGGTGAATTTAAATTCCACTGGAAGTACTAAGGATGGATATGGAGGGGAAGGGGTTACTAAAGTAGACCTTTTACCTTGGCAACTATATAAAGATTCATCTTAAACTCAGATCTATCAAGCAACGAGAGAGATCCAATTTCTTAAAGTGTAATTTGTTTTTTAATTATTTCATTCCATGTCAAGTTTTACATGATGTTTGCAATTTTTTTTTTTTAATTATGTCCACTTTATTTTTATTATTGTTATTTTTTTTTTCAATATTATCTAACATAACATAATTATCTAACATAATATAATGCCTCAACATCTCTCCATACTAAGGTATAAAACACCTACTACTCTCCACCCACAATATACAAATTCTCAACAACTTGTATAATTTTGTTGAGAATTAATTATCCTTTATAATATATGATTAGAAAGCATACTCGCTAAGTAAATGAAGGTTGTAATGTAAATAAATGAAAGTTGTAATGTTATATTTTTGGTTTGTGTGTATATATATAATTTTAAAATATATTTTTGTGATTTTCAAATTTCATAGTAAGATATGTTTGATAAAAATGCTTTAAGTGTAAATCTATTGGAAATTTCATCGTAAGATATGTTTGATAAAAATGCTTTAAGTGTAAATCTATTGGAAATTTCATAATACAACTATGTATGCAATATTATTTTAAAAAACATATCAAAATTAAATGTAAGTTTTGAATAATTTTTATGGTTTTTTTTTAATTTGCGTAAACTAGGGAAGAGAGGCGTAGAGGTTCTTCCCTTACAATCACCCAAAGCTACGACAAACAGTAACTTTGTCAACGCAATCTGTCTACCCTTGAATCACAGCCACTCAATACTCACCTATTATGAATATTTTGTTTGATAAATTATTTCTTAAATATTTTAGGAATTGAAACTGATGGTCTCACGAACAACTTTACGAAGAAAAAGCGCTGAAGATAACAGTGTTGGCACCTTTACCACCGCATAATATTTTAGGAATTGAAACTGATGCTCTTACAAACAACTTCATGAAGAAAAAGCGTTGAAGATAACAGTGTTGGCACCTTTACCACCGCATATGGCACACATGGAATCCTTTATTAAAACCAACTTTTCAAAGAGGACAATTCCCCACTTTTCCTCACTGCCCATAATTTGTATTTGCTCATAAACATACATACAGAAAATTGTTTTTACTTTCCTCCTTTGTTTAGCAAGAATGGCCATCACAATTTCTCTTATCTTCATCCTTGCTCCTCTGATGGCTTTAACCTTAACCCCAAATTGCACTGCTTACTCTTTTGGTTCACACACAAGCAAATCAACAAGCACACCCAGAGCTCAATCGGCATATACACAACAAAACAACAACATATATAAAAGCAATAAACTGCACCCTGTAGTGATAGTCCCTGGCACAGGAGGAAACCAGGTAGAAGCAAGGCTTACAGAAGACTACAAACCCAGTGGGCTGTTGTGCAGAAGGTGGAATTGGGAGAGGGAGTGGTTCAGAATATGGTTTGATGTTTCTGTCATTCTTCCTCCATTGACACAATGCTTTGCTGACAGAATAAGCTTGGTCTATGATCCTCACACAGACGAATACTACAATGCCCCTGGGGTGGAGACCAGAGTGCCTTATTTTGGTTCAACCGAAGGAATGAAGTACCTTGATCCTTGCTTCAAGTATGCTTTCCTCTCTTCTCTTTCTTTTGATAATATACACAAAGACGCACATACTATATAACAAATTCATAATTACATACACATAGAGACACATACATCATGTTTTTGCTGCTCTGAAATATGAAATAAACCCACAAGGCATTGGCCATTTTATGCATATTTGCATATCTAAACATACAGATTCTCAATTTCCTTGTAGACACAATGTCATTGGGGATTTGTGTGGTGCGCGCACACACACATGGTAGTGATGT
>JASDQU010881129.1:0-22283 GCA_032191745.1 Picea mariana | reverse complement strand
ATATTATTACAATGTTATAATATTATTACAATGTTATAATATTATTACAATGTAATAATATTACAATGTTATAATATGTACGGGACTTGGGTTAGGTCCGTCGGGTATCACCCCAGCCTCTTGCGGGTTTAGTCCAAGTTCCATGGACGCCCATGGGACCTGGACCAAGCCCACGGGGGATGAGGCGATGTCGAACATACATATTATAACATTGTAATATTATTACAATGTAATAATACATATTATAACATTGTATAATATTATAATTTTTTTAGGTTTTTATATAAATTTTAATTTTTGTTGTAATTTTAAGGTTTTGCAATTTATTTTTGTTAATTTTTATTTTAATTTTGTATTAAAATTTTTATTTTAAGTTTTTTAATTTTAGTGTATATGTTTTTTAATTTTTTGGGGTTTTTTTAATCTTTTTTTTTTATAATTTTTTTTTTTTTAACTTTATATATATAATTTTATGTTTTTTTTTCTTCTTTAATTTTTTAAGTTTTTCTTCGATGGTTTTTTTTCATATAATTTTTTTTTAAATGTTTTTTGTTTTTTTAATTTCAATTCTGTTTGTTTTTTTATTTTTTTTTAGTTTTTAATTGATCCAAAAAAAATGAATTGTATTTTTTTGTTAAATATTTAAAAATAGTGTTATTTAATTACAAGTATTTTCTATGTATTGAAGTAAGGTAAAAAAAATGTGTTAAAAATGATATTTTCTATTATATTTAAAATGTATGGAACCATAACTTAATTAAGGACAAATAATTATATGAAAAATCTTAATTTCAAAAAACTAAATGGTGTACAACAATGATTAAAAACATGATTGAATAAATAAAAATAAAAAATAGAAAAGTTTGAAAATGGATGAAAAAACATAGTTGAGAAAAAAGAAAAAAGAAAATAAAAATTGAACAATTTGAAAATAAATGAAAAAATGAGCATTTAAAAAAACAAAGTTGAAACCTTATGTATCATGAAATTTAAAATGTCAAAAAAACATCTAAAAATGGAGGGGGGTGTTAGTACCATTTTTAAAAACGCAGTAAAAAACTTAACCCTCCAAAAAACAAGAATTCTGTAGAGTTCTTGTTAAATTGGTAACTATGTTATATGAGATTAGTTTGATATAGTTAACACTCTAGCCTATTACAATAGAAGAAAGGATAAAAGATGAAAGACAAAAATAGGTGTTAATAGATGATTATGAGCTGGTTGAGATGTTGATAGGAATGGATGTGTCACTCTTCACTTCCTTTCTTAAATTTCTTACCATGCTTAAAGCATTTGCTTTGTTTATTTTGATTAACGTGGTCTGATTATCCACGTAGCCTATTGATTGTATCATTATTCTTTTGTTACACAAAGTTTTAAATAATGCATTATATATAAAGCATGTGTGATTATGTGATTATGGACATTAGAGAATTGAACAACAAAAAGCATTCACTACACATTTTTTTTTAATACGCGCATGAGATATGTGTACACTAACTATGTAACAATACGCGGAGCACATACATTAGTATGCTTAGGTTATGCATTAACAATTAATTCAATATTAGTTATCTCATTAATTGATTTATTAGTGTGTTAGAAAAAAAATACAATGTGCATTAAAATATTTAAAAGTGAGGTGGGCATTTATTTATTTGTTAATTGGTTAGAGTGATGCATCTTGATATTTTAAGAGTGAGGTGGGCATTTATTTATTTGTTAATTGGTTAGAGTGATGCATGTTGGAAAATTATTAATATTGATGCAATTGCATGTGATGGAAGAATTAATTCTCGTTGTTTCGATTTATTTATTTAGGATAAGGTGTCATCTCAGTGGGTAGGAAGGGGTCAACTACTTTCTCTAAATAGCCTTGAAAAGTGAGCAAATCTTATTTCAATGAGGCTATAGTGGCAAGGGTGTGGATAATGGGAAAAGGGGATGTGCATAAAAGGGGCAAGGAAGGAGTATCAAGAGTTACATACTTTCTTTTTAACATTCATCGAGTTTATGTTTGAGTGTGCAGAAGGAATTTGGACAGATTTTATTTTATCCATTGGTAGTGTTTCTCTTGAAGCTTTGAGCATGGAGGGATAAGAAACCGAAGGGTTTCCTAGATTTTGGAAGTTGGCAACCTCCTAGTTCATAGGGAGGATAATTGTTCCACCCTAGGAAAGTGGTAAGGGATATTTAGAGGCATTTATGTTGGTTGGACTATTCCATGATGGGAAAGATTCATATAGTAAAAGAAGTATTGTTCTTATTAATTTCAATGGTTTTCTGTGCAAAATTTAAAGTAATATACTACTAAATCTCTTAGTTAAATTTCTATTTAAAAATTTCTGGAGAAGAAAAATGAAAAGCAAACGATTGTGGAGTTATCATTGAAATTCCAACAAATTAGTCGCATACACACTTCATGTAAGAATGTTCTTGAGAGTAAATTGGAATATGTGGGAACTATATAAGAAAATATTGTGATAGAATATAGTGAATGACTTAAGACAATACCATTCAAATGTAGTTGGTTTGAAACCTTTAATAGATCCCATGTAAGGATAGATGAGTATACACTCTCCTTTCTATCGAATCAAGTAAATTTTTATCAAGTAAAAATTGGCCATATGTGTAGCATAGTCATAGTAGTCAAGTGATATCTCACACACGTGCCTTAGAGGAGAAAATATGGTTTGTTATTTCACACACACCTAGAGGTAAACCAATGTTCATGAGCATTGACATTCCCACAACTTCAGGCACTAATAATGCAGGTAATGAAGATCGTGAATAATGATCTAATTTAAGGATGTAGTTTTCACATTTGCATTTGAGATAATATGTGTGACTTATATAAACCTTATGTCTAATTTTCCATGATATAATGAGTTATTGTACATAAAAACAGATTTCATCGGATATTTCTTTCCCAAGGAAAACCTCATGGGAAACCCATAGGCACTTCCCCACATTTTGTAGATGGTACCCAATGCAAACCCATTGATGCTAATTATGGCACTCGACTTGGTAGGGACATCAAATGAGTGATTTTGTCAATTGGGTCTAGCTTGGGTGGTTAGGGAGGTTAAATGTTATCCTCCACACTTGGGTTCAAATCCCATTTGTGACATGTTTTACTCTTTGTGAGCCAATTGTTGTTGAGGCTATGAGCCATGAGAAATATCTCATTGTCACTTATGGGCAAGAGCATGGATGAATAATTACATATAAAAAAAAGACATCGAGTGAGGCACATAATAGCAGTAGTTAGCTCAAGGGATTAACCTTGAGACTTTTAGCAAAAAGGTCAAAGCACTCAACCAATTGAGCTAAATAACTACATAAATTTTTATTTTTGATGAACCGCTTCATAATTCTATTAAAATGCAGCTATGATAGTACACAAATTTATTACCAAAAAAGTCTACGAAGACAACCACCACAAGCTAATGTTGCAAGGAAAAAATACTTAGTGTATAAAAACATACCTTGGAAGGCATACAAAGATATAACATCATGTATAATCGAACTACTTAAGATAGATAGAAATAAACACAACTAAAATAGGCAAATTAGAAAGAGAAAGTGGTGAGACCAGGAGATATTTGGAGCTAAACACAGCCATAAGATTCAATAGCCAATGTTTAGATTGGAAAAATTAAAGACTAGAGAAGAACACATTTGTTTGGCCTCAACATGATATCCTTCTCTGCCACTATGGTGTATATAAAAAATAGAGAAATGTTTAGCAATATCTCTTGCCATTAAATTCTATGGTATAAAACCTAGCCTTAAATTTATATTCACCTAACATCTACTTGCAAATTAGTCTAGAGTTTGTAAACATTGCAGATTGGAAAAATCAAAGGGCCTCAACATGATATCCTTCTCTACCATTATGGTGTATATAAAAAATAGAGAAATGTTTGGCAACATCTTTTGCCACTAAATGCAATGGTATAAGACTTTTGGCCTTAACTCTATATTCACCCAACATTTGTTTGCAAATTAGTCAAGGCCTTAACTTTTCCTAGGTTTTTAATAAGAGATATCTCTATATATAAGAAACATAATTTCACATTTTGAATCTATGAAGAACTTACAAAACATACTTACCCCTTCTACAATATTGGTTGTCCAAGTACCTCCTAGATGTAAACCATCAATTATTCTCAACACATCATCTTAATCTTGAGGTATGCCTAAGTTGTCCTCTAATATCCCAAAGAGATCAGTTAAAGTTGTCATAAATATCATCCATTCCTTATTTATTTTATGAATCCAAATGGGATTAATATATTAGAGGGCATATTTAACTATTCTCTAAATAGATTTATAATGTAATTATCAACAGGGTCTAGCTCGAGTGATTGGAAGGAATGATTATTATCCTTCCCACCTGAGTTCTATTCTCACCGGTGAGATGTTGATATGACCTCGAGCCTTAAAGAATTTGGTTTACTATAGGTACCATCCTCGAAATTATGAGGGGAAGTGTCGAGGGGTTTCCCAAGATATATATTCCAAATGTTTATGCCAAGGGGGTTCAACCCAAGTGGTTGAGAGGAAACTTGTTATCCACTCCATCCCGGTTCAAATCTTGCTTTGTGACATGTAGCTCTTTGTGAGCCAATACGTTTTAATATCATAAATAACATGAGATTGATGACAAGGCCTTAAGTCTATGCAAGTACCAACTTATCTTAGGTACCATCCTTAGAATGAGAGAAGTGCCCAACAAGTGTCTAAATAAATAAAAAATTAGAATGCAAACAAAAAAAAGCTTGAAACCTCAATTTTTTAAAACCCTCACCTAGATGTAAATGTTAATATCCTCTCCTCGTCTCTTATATGCAATCTCTTATACTCTTCTCCAATTTTTTGAGTGGCGGGATATTGATCCTCTTTTAAGTGTTTTTTCTTTACAAAAAATAATATTTACCAGTTTGTTCAAGTGAAATGCAGAGTATTTCTAAAGTCTTTTTTTAATTTACAAAGAGGTTTTCAACCAATTTATCAACTCTTTTTTTCCATAGGTTTTTACAACCTTTTCTTCCATAGAAAAATTCACTTTATATTATATCATAATATAAACTGTTCTTTTACATATGACCATCAACAAAAAGCCCAAATAGCTTCCAAGTGGGGCCTCCAAAGCCCAGAGTACTACTCCCCTTACAACAAGTCCACATGACCCAACCATAGATGGAAATTCAAAACATAGCTAGAGAAAGCCTCCACACAAAAAAACACAAAATGGAACCAAACAACAAGCATAAAACTAAGACCATGGACGATCTGCATACCAAGCGCCAAAAATATATGATCAAAACAACAAAACTGCTATAAAAGGTCTAAAGACATAGGAGGGCCCTCATGTTCCTCTTCACATTGATAATAAACAATTTTCCCATTAGCCTTTTGAAGCGCTTGTTTTGAGAGATAGTCTGCTTCTGAATTATCTTCTCTGTACACATGCAAGAAGGTAATATGATGGAAAATATTTATAAGTTATTTCAATCTGTCCTTCCAACACTCCAGAGAAATCACCTGCAAGCGTCCTTTTCCTCGTAGCCATTCAATGGCAATCTTCGAATCCCCTTTCACAGTAAGCTCTGAGATAGAAATCTGAGAAGAAAGTGAAAGAAATGCCCACGCACCCAACAATTCCGCTCTCATATTAGTACCAGGTGTTAGGACCCAGAAATGTCCCTCTTTCACTATATCTTTTTCCCTTTCAACCTTATCATTTTTATGCTAAATGCCTACTTTAATGCTTGCTAAGACCCTTTTTCCCAAGGTATGAATCATTGATCTTGCTTTGATATTCTTATTTACTTAACATGTTTGATTGGTAGTATTTCTCATATTTTACCCATAAATGTGCAACTAACGATCAAAATGTGTAGAACAACCAAGACTTGAAGAAAGATCGTTGATGTTACACCAATTGTTATAGTTGTGCGCTAGTCTTGCACGTTGTTACACGACTACAACAATTGCGCACCTTTCTTGGAAGTTGTTACACTTGCTGCAATAGACGCCCATCGATCCTGGAAGATGTTACACCAACTGCAACAGATGTGCACCAATCCTAAAAGTTGTTACACTTGCTGCAACAGATGGTCACCGATCCTGAAAGCCGAATCCTGAAGATTGATCCCCTGTTGTTACACGTTTTGGCTCACGCTAATTCTTTCTCCAAATTTGGTGACGATGACAGATCTATTGTATCTTGTGAACAACTTGAGAATCTAAGATTCCAAAAGTTGTTCTAAGTCTATTTGAACTCGATGACTATGTCTTTAAATAATAGAGCTTTTGTAATCATTGGTACCGAAATATAGTTGTGGAACAAAGAGTGAAGAAAGAGCATATTGTATATGAACCCTTTTTGCGAATCAATAAAGAAGTGCATTGAGTTTCTTTAACCTACTGTAGCCTATTTTTGAGTGGATTCAGTGAGAAGGAAAGGGCCCTCCTTCTTCACGTACTCCCCTCTATTTTGATGTTTTGAGTTTTAGATTAGCTACTTTGATTTATGTGATTAAGATGTTTAGCATTCTTAGAGTACAATTGATGTTATAGTTCAGTCCCTTCCTGTCTAATGCACATCAGTGTGTCTCATAAGAATTAGAAGTCAAGTGTTGTATACTGCTGGAGAATTGTATTTCTGCACTAGGTAAAACTTTGCTTTTAATAAAAAGTAATTGGAAGTGTGAATTTCCTTCCTGCAATTAAAGTAGATTTATTTTCGGCAATTAGCATAGAATTCCCTTCTGCAAGAATAAAACAAAAAATTAGAATAAAACAAATAATCCAGGATTCTTATACACTCATCAATTTAGATTTCAATTATGCAAGTGTGATTCCAATTCTGCAATAGTAGATTAGAACTCCAGCTGTGTCATCAACTTAGGTCAGTGTTCAGTTTTTCAAAACTCGGTTTCTTTCAATACTGCAACTTGATTAGTGTTTGCTTTCATAAATCTAGCATAGACTATGCACAATTATCTTGCAATGACAAAACATCCCTCGATTTGACAATTTATATTGAACACCTTAATCATCTATTTATTTATACAATTAAAGTTCCCAACATTTTGGCATCGTTGTCGGGGAAGATAATTAGAGATTCTTGTAAGCACATTAGTTTTCTTTTCTTAGGAATGATTTGTCTGCATGAATCGAAGAAAAAGAGGACATATCCCCCAAAATACTAACCCTGCAGGTACCAGAGGACGTGGAGGAAGGAACCCTGCACTGGGAAGGCCAACCTTTGTTGATGAGATTATAGCTAGAGCAGATTCTTCTTCAGGATCTATCTTTCGCCCTTCAAATCCTCCAAGAAGACATATTTCTTAGTCATCAGAATTACCTCATTTTGAGACATAATTTTCATTAGGGGTTGAAGCTGAAGATTTGTCACCAACAAATCAACAAGCAACACTGGAGAATATTAAAGATCAAGGAAGTGTGGTTCAGAACAGGGAAATCCAGAATAAGCGGTTTATCAAATCAATGGACAAATAGTCACTAAAGAAGAGTGGGACGATGTCCATATTGAGTGGAGAGAAAGAGCACATATAGAAAATCAAGGGGATAATGAAGAAGAGTTCCACCGTGAGAATCCAACAAACAACGAAGATCAGGCAAATGATGAAAATACTATCTCTACCCTAGTCTTTCCTATTTCTGATATTCCCACACAAGGGATGGCTCCTATGAAAAACATACCTCTCTCAGCTCTGCCAAATTTTCATGGATTGTCTACTGAGGATCTAGATGAGTTTCCGTTTGAAATTGATATTTTTTGTAGAAGTTATGACTACACTACCACTGCGCAGAAGCTTGAATTGTTCCCAGCTACATTGAAGGGTAATGCGTTAAGATGGTTCATGAGCCTTGGAGGAGAGAATATTTCAACATGGGGACAAATGAGGCAGCTTTTCCTAAACAAGTACCAAGACTATTGCCGAACGAGGGAACGAAGAGAGGAATTGTTCAAAATATCTCAGAAGGAGGACGAGACCCTTGAAGATTTTGTGGAGCGACTCTAGTATAATCTACAAAGGTCTAGACATCCAGATGTGAGTAAGGACATTCTGAAAACTATTTTTCTAAAAGGAGTTAGAGATGATTGTTTAGATATGCTAAATATTTTGGGCAAGGGAGATATATCTAAGGAATCCTATGATGATATTGTAAATCTTTATAAGATATTCTCTCGAGGATCTTCAAGGAATAAGTCAGCTACCAGGGATACCACTTTTTCAAGGGTACAAAAATCAGCCAATGGAGGAGCAACAAGAGCAGAAATAGGTAATCTGTTAGAAGATTTCAAAACAGAGATGATTAAATCTTTTGCTTCACAAATTGATACTCTGTAGATCAAACAGAAACAAGTAGAAGAAGAAAAGGCAATGTCCATTTTCTGTCTGAAATGCAGAGACAAACATCCAAAAAGGGAGTGCCCAGTGAACAGTGTTTAGGTATGTCTTATTTGTGAATTGGATCATCGCACTGACAAATGTCCCTCCTTACCTGGTGTAAAAGCATCAACGAAGGTGACTAATGAGGAAGCAAAGGATGCCTATCTAATTACACAGCGGATATAATGGTAGCCACGAGGCCAAGATACAAACCCTCAATTCTCTCCTGCAACACTTAATTATTGGAATAATGTGAACAACCAGCTTCAATATGGCCAATTGAATGCCCTCTCTCCAAATTAGATCCCCCTCCTTATCAGAATCCTAATGCATGGTTACCTATGCCCCAACAACAAAATCACCATGGCCAATGGAACCCATATTGGAGAGGCCCTCAAAAACAACCTATTTATCAAAACCATCACCAATCGAACCCCTATCAACAACAGTTCCAACCCCAGTACCAGCAGCAACAGTTGTAGTTACCTCACAATGCCCCATATAACAATCCTCCCTTGTGACCTTAGATGCATGTGCAACCTAACCCAAATCCAAATAGTAAGGCCGTTCAGAATATTGATATACACAATGTGTCAGCTCTGTCTATTACTCCTATGCCTTGTGATGAGATAAAATTAAGATCGGGGAGAATAGTTGAGCCAATAATTGAAGATGCTCCATCTTCAGAATCAGACAAAGCATCAGGGAAAAAACCATCTGTTGATACAGAAGAAATTGACCAATCGATCATAGAATTAGCAGATCCCCCATTCCCTAAAAGACTGGAAATTACCAAAATTGTGGAATTACCATCCTTCAATCTCTTAGGAGAATTGCAGAATTTGCATGTTAACATTCCACTATTGCAAGCGATTAGGGATGTCCCTATATATGCGAAGACTATGAGAGAACTCTGTATCAAACGGCCTGGAAAGAAACCTAGGGACCCCCTCACAGTACACGTAGTGGGAGAATTGTCTGAACTGATGTTAGGAAAAACCTCACCTATTAAATATGGTGACCCAGAAAAGCCTACAGTCACTGTAAAAATTAGACAAACATTTATTTCCCATGTGTTAGTTGATTTAGGGGCAGCAATTAACATTATGCCAATAGAGACTACACAATTGTTGCAACTCAGAACGCAAGTCCAACCTACTCCTATTGTTTTAGAATTAGCTTATCGTTCTACTATCGAGCCAGAAGGAGTAATCGATGATTTAGTTATTTCAGTTGATTCATGGGAGTATCCTGCCAATTTTGTTGTATTGCAACCCAAAACTCGTCTGGGGGGCCACCCTCTAATTCTTGGAATACCATGGTTAGCTATAGATGATGCTTTCATTGGTTGTAGATATGGTTCAATGACCATATCTGATGGTTATGATACCAAGAAACCTACCCTTTATCCTCATGTTACGCCCAGTGTGGAGCCCAAAAATTCTGTCTGGATGGACATTCAGAATGAAAGCTCTCTTCCTGTGTTAACCATAGGACAATCCTTGAGTTTCAAAGATGATACAGAGTATGATCTAATCAATAGATTTATCAGTGACCCCTCTACTATTACACACAACACACACCACCGATTAAGTAGAATCTTCGACCCTATTCCCCAGGAAGGAATGCGCCCAGAATTGTTCTCTGAAATTGTTGTAAATCAAATTAATTCAGCTATAACAACAAACGCTGAAACAACCATTACTGAAACAACTTAATTATTTCCTAAATTCATTTCTAAGAGCATCGTTGTAGAAATCGAACCCAGAAAAACCCTGAACATCAATCCCGATTTATCTTCTGCTGAAACTAGTTGATTGATGAAGTTATTGATTGAACATAAGGAAGCATTTGCTTGGGATTACATGGATATGAAAGGAATTTCCTCTGAACTATCCACTCACCATATATATATCAAAGAAGAATGTTGACCCATTTTCCAACCCCAAAGGAGAATGAACCCTAATCTTAAAGAAATTGTGAAGGAAGAACTCCAGAAACTTCTAAATGTCGGATTCATCTACCCTATATCAGACAATGAGTGGGTTTCACCGTTGGTTATTGTACCTAAAAAGAATGGTAAATGGAGAATGTGTGTGGACTATAGAGCCCTGAATAAGGCCACGCAGAAGGATCATTTCCATCTGTCATTTATTGATCAGGTTCTAGACAACCTATCTGGAAAAAAGTTTTTCTCTTTCCTAGATGGATTTAGTGGCTATAACCAGATAAAAATTGCTCCACAGGACCAAGATAAGACTACCTTTACCAGCCCTTGGGGTACATTTTCCTACAAGGTTCTCCCATTTGGTTTGTGTAATGCACCAGCCACTTTTCAAAGAGATTTGATTGGTATTTTCTCTGATATGGTGAATGACTATATGGAAATATTTATGGATGACTTTACAACATATGGTACTGATTTCGATGAAGCTTTGGCTAATCTGGAAAGAGTGCTCAAAGTATGTATACAGTCTCATATTTCTCTAAGTACATAAAAGTGTCATATGATGATGAGCGAAGGTGTGGTGCTAGGACACTTCATTTCTTATGCAGGAATTCAGGTAGACCCAGCCAAAATCCAGGTAATTTTGGACATTCCAACCCCATCAACTCAGAAAGAGGTAAGAAGTTTTTTAGGTCATGCTGGATATTACAGGAGATTCATTAAAAAAAAATCCAAACTTGCCCATCCCTTATTTTTTCTATTAACAAAATATGTTGACTTTCGTTGGACTGACAATTGTGAACTGTCTTTTGTAGACCTGAAACAAAAATTGTCCACAGCTCCCATTTTGAGAGGGCCCAATTGGGCTCTGCCTTTTCACATTTCTTCAGATGGCTTAGACACTGCAATTGGTGCAGTACTTGGGCACCAGGAGGACAAAGATCCTTATGCTATCTACTATATCAGAAAGAACATGGCTCATGTTGAGTTAAATTATACAGTTACTGAAAGAGAATTCTTGGCAGTAGTTTATGCAATCAATAAATCCAGGCATTATATCACTGGTTATCCTACTTTTATTCATACTGATCATACAACAATTAAATATTTTATGAATAAACCTATTACTAATGCCCGAGTAACAAGATGGTTGTTATTACTTCAAGAATTTGACATCACTATAGTAGATAGACCAGGAAAAGAAAATGTGGTTGCTGATTTTCTCTCAAGATTACATATAAATAATGATAATTCACCAGTAGATGATTCATTTCCAGATGAAAATGTGTTTGCAGTATCTGCTCGCTCACCTTGGTATGCAGACATTGCTAATTATTTGGTTGCAGGGAAGGTACCTCCACATCTATCTCCAAGAGAAAGAAGGAAGATTATTCAGAAGAGTGCTCGGTATAGTTGGATAGAGGGATACCTTTTCTACACAGGCCTGGATCAAGAAATCAAGAGATGTGTGAGGGATGATGAATTTTATGATATGCTTAAAGGTTGCCATGATGGCCCTTGTGGAGGTCATTTTGCTGATAAAAGGACTAGGCATAAAATTTTGAGGATGGGCTATTTCTGGCCCACAATATTCCAAGATGCAAGGAAGTATGTCCAAGCCTGTGACAGTTGCCAACGCATGGGTCAGCCAAATCATAGGGATGAGATGCCTCTCCAGCCGCAAGTAGTGTTAGAGCCTTTTGAGAGATGGGCCATGGATTTTATAAGTTTGAAGCCCTACTCAGTAAATACCATGTTTTGCATAGAACAACTTCTCCATACCATCCACAAGGTAATGGCCAGGTGGAAAGTACCAACAAATTCATAGAAGCTATTCGTACTAAAACAGTGAGGGCACATCGTAGGGATTGGTCTGACAGATTGCATGAAGCTCTATGGGCTTATCGAAGTACTTGGAGGAGCACAACTGGTTTTTCTCCTTATGAGCTGGTATATGGAAAGAGCCATGTTTTTCCTATTGAATTCGAAATCAAAACCCTAAGAACTACATCAAAAATCAATCTCAAGTTGACTAAGGCATAGAAAGCCAGACTGTAGCAGCTCAACGAGTTAGATGAGAAGCGTTTGGATGCTATTCATCAAACCACAATGATTCAACAGCAGAGAACAAAGTGGCATGATCGAGTCATCAAGAAGAAATTGTTCAAAAAGGGAGATTGGGCTCTGTTGTATGATTCGTGCTTTAAAGAATTTTAGGGTAAGTTGCGTACACGATGGCTAGGACCTTATGGGGTAGACACTATTTTTCCCAATGGGACAATCAGGTTGATCACTATTGATGGATCCAATACACAGTTGCATACAAATGGTCATCGTTTGCGCCTGTATCGGCGTCCACTTTCCAAGACAGAATTTACATCCAGATGTACAGCCAATATAGGTTATCAATTTTTGAAGGAAAAGGAGCTTGCTCCTTCCCCTTCTATACCTTAGAATTTTTTTCTTTTGCAATAAAACCTTGTATATAAATAAACTCTGGGAAATTGAATTTTTCTATTTTTTTTTTTCAAATTTTTTATGCTTCGATAATAAATTCAGCCTAGGAAGGTATCAGGCAGTTACTTGTTTGCAAATAGATTAAAGAACATCAAGGTATATTACAGCAGAAGGAGCCAAAGGATTAGTTTCTGGAAGTTGAAAAACTTCCTAAAAACTAAGTAATTATGTGTTCGGCAGGGTTACATGTTGTTACACTTTTCATGTCATTACACCATGTGTTGTAACACCGTTTTCTGACCACACGACCGATTTCCATGTTGTTACACCATTTTCTCGACTATTTTGCCTTGCATGTTGTTACATTCTTTTACGAAAAATTGGTTGATTTACATTCTGCTACACCTAATTCCACCATTCCGACCAAAATATATGATGATACACCTACTGCTATTATTCCTTTTGGATATTTTCTACACTGCTTCACCCATATTCTTTAGCATTTCTTCCATTTCTACATACGGCAACATAGCTGTTTTGTCAATATTTCCGTCATTTTTCATAATTAATTCATGCTCTCTCTGTTCCAAAAAGGGTCGCTTCCTCATTACTTGACTCCACATCTGCAGCCTTCCAGTTGTTCAACCACAGAAAGGACTCCACTTATGCTCCACTTGTCATATCATCATTTCTCACGTTCCAGAACCATCTCTCATTATTACATCTATTCCATGCGGATCAAATGGTGGTTGGATAGTGCAGTGTTTAAGGTCCTAACCCTCACATAAGTAGAACAATATATTCAGATGTAATAAAGGTCAATATTAATAAGGCCTTTCAATAAAATAGAATAAGGCGAATGTAAGAAGACCTAATAAAAGCTTTCGCTTCTAGAAGGATCTTCCTCTAGATGCTTCTTTTTAGTATAAATAGGAGTCGAGGGTATGAGAACCCCAGCTTGGATATTATTGTAATAGCGCTCTGCTCAACTGGAGGTTGCCCCCTCGAAGAGGCCCGTGAACATTTCTTTCAGATTCAAAGTGTTATTTCTATTATTATTCTCTTATCATTCCAATGCTATTGTGGTGAATGTTCTGGTTATATTACTATTATTCTGCCATTTCTAGAATTTTATTATGTTCTGCATACATTTTATATCTAGTATATCACAAGTGGTATCAAAGCACTTTCCTCGGCAGAAAGTGTGGGTTAAAAAAAATTTCAGGGTAGAGAGGTATTTTAGTGTCTTTAAGCCACAAATATCTGTCGTTACGCACATAAACTCGCGGTTGAGGGATTCATACACGCAGGAAATACAAGTGGTACTTAAGCGCACATCTGTTGGCCACCCTCGTAACCCATGTTGGTACCCCTTCGAGTGGTAGCGCATCAGACAACACCTATGTACAGATTGACCTAGATTACTTGAAGCCCTCTTTAAATAAACTGATCGGTCACTTGACTGCTATAGTGTCACCGAGAACAACACTCGGAAAGATACTCTATAGTACCTGGGTAGTCAAGTAGTATGGCTAAGGGTATGGTCTATCCTCCTTAGTTAGTGCCCTAAGATATTGGGCCGAGTACTACTGTTGGACCCCGCACATATATCAAAGAGCTATAGCATGGGGCAAACCCTTATCTGTAGAACCCTTGAATACCTAACCCTTGGGGACAGAAACATAAACAAATTAAAACAAACAAGATTTATTGCCACGCAACTATGTTCGGGTTGCCAAGTAAATACACATTTCTTTCTGGTTAAGCATTTGGGCATTTTCTCTCTGCAGTATTCTTCAGGCCGGAGTATAACTCTGCATATGTAAAAAAAAGAAAAAAAGTCTGGAAATTTGTTCACCATTATTTGAGAGTTATTCCATTGGATTCACCTCTTCACCCTTATCACACTCATCCATATCATTTTTCGGCAAAATTTTTTACCCCGCCTGCTCCTTTTCAGTTCCCCCATCCTCATGGCCCATGCCAAGACTTGGAAGCTCGCTTCAACACCTTGCAATCTGGTCTCATCGAAACCCAACAAGAAGTGAAACAACTCAGTGCCAATGTTGCAACCATCAATACAACCATGCAGTCCTCAATGGAGGAAATCAAACAAGACCTCACCACCCATCTTGAATCAGTCTTTTCAGCACTCTACACCAAATTGCATATCCCCACAGATAACCCTTCCTTTTCCTCACCTCCACATCCTGAAGGTGACCATTCCTCTCATTCCAACAACTTTTAGAACCATCACTTTCAATGTGACCTACGCCCTCTACGAGTGGATGTGACCAAATTTGATGGCTTGGACCCCACTGGTTGGGTAACCCAAATGGAACATTATTTCTCTTTATATGGTATTACAGAGGACTTGGCCAAACTCCAGTATGGTGTTCTCCATCTAGATCAGAAACGGTGGCAATGGTGGCAATGGAGAAAAACTTTTTGTCAAGGGCATATTGCTTGGACACACTTTGTGGCAGAGCTTTATGAACTCTTTAACACTGACACCAACCATTTGGGTCATTTGACAAAGTTGAAACAATTAGGAACAGTGGAAGAATTTATAGCTTCCTTTGAGCGCCTGGCTTTTAGAACAAAGAGCATGTCTTGTAGTTTCCCCAAGGTCGAGCCCCGATCTAAACTATGATCGGAAAGAGATTGTAAATATGTGTTATAGGTTGGTGAGCCAAGTTTTGTATAAGCCAGTAGGCTTATGTGTTTGTTAGGCCAGGAAGCCTAAGTGTTTGAAGGCCATGAGCCTGTTGTTGTACTTGTATGTATGCAGAATATTTAATAAAATATAAACATCGCCAAGTGCAGACCAACCACGATGAATGAGTGAAGGGGGACTGAGCGTCCACAGAGTGGGAAAGGAACTAGGGGCTGGAAGGTGGGAAAGGGGCTGAGTGTTGAGCCTAGGGGCTTAGGCCTGGAATAATATTTTAATATTATTTCCTAAAAATCAATGTGCATATGTTTTTATCCTAAGTCCTTTTGGAAGGACACATGATTTCCCAAGTGGTGGGAGGAACGCATGCTGGTGAAACGCATGCAGTTCCCAGGGTGACAAATGTCCACCCTGACGCATGCAAATAAATGGGACGAGGTTAGCCATGGGGGGGGCTCGGACATTCCATTAGGCCCGATTGCCCTGAGCAGAAGCCATACGAGCCAGTCTGCAAGAGCTCTCGAATATGTCTGTTACAGAGAGGAAACCTGGGTGGGGTGCTGAAGAATGCATGTTTACCCTTGTTCAGAGCCATGAATTCTGTCTGTGAGAGAAAACCAGTGTGTGCATTCCCTGAACTAAATGTCCATGTCAATTTCGGGGAAGATTCTCTGTTTTCCCAGGAAAAGCTGAGCGAGCTTGTGTGTGAATCCCTATTCTGAAATCTTGACCGAGAGAACATCCTGTGACTGCTAAACTGGTTCTCAGGAAGCCTGTGTCCATTTTCCTTGTGTTTGTGTGGCACGCAGTTCTGGATTGTGTGAGGCTTGTTGGCCTATGAGCGTCTCCCTCCAGGTGAAAGAGTGCGCAGAGGAAGGAGAGAGCTCCTGGAAGGAACCCTGTAGCTGCTACAGAACCCGGATACTTCCGGTCCGGTCTGTTCCTGTAACCCAAGGTAAGGGAGACTGGCAGTCGAAGGACTGTCCAGGTGACAGAGAAGGTGCACTCTCCTGGGGTGGAACACGCATGTGGGGAATGAGGGTCTGTGGGCAGTGAGCGTGGGAGATTCCTGGGAGAGAATTCCTTCCTGGTGGTGGTGAGTAATTGCTTTCCCTGTAACCTCAGCCTCAATCTGGATTCCTTACCTTGGGGTGGAGCTCAGTCCCAGCTTGGGGGTGACCCACTGTTGAGTTGAGGAGCAGTGCGGTCTATGGCTGGGAGGTTCGTGGAAGGCCTGCACTTGGTTGCACTTGGTTGGTGATTTCTATAGCTATTAAAAGATAAGTATTCTGAATTATGCTTTGATAATGTTTTGCATGACTGAGTTGTTTATGTATCATGTTTTTGCTGTGTAAATGAATTATTGTTGAATGATATGGCTTGTTTAATTGTAGCAGCAACTTATATATTTTACTCTAAGATTTAAGTGTGTTTAATTGTTTAAATGCATTTGCTTATAATGTCTGTACGAATTATGTAAAAGTTTGTGTACATAATGGTAAATAAGAGGTTTGAAAACCTCGGTAGATAAAAAGGTACACTACAAATTGGTATCAGAGCGAAGGTTTCGACACTGAGCCTAGATGGGCCAGTGGAGCGGTCTCTGGACTAAAAATGCGAGGGGAAATTGAGTCGGGAGGACCAATTTCGGACCCTAGTTTTCTCCGAAGCGTCAAGGAGGCACTTGACGAGTTTTTATTAAGCTCAGGAGGTATAGTGGTGCTATGAAACCGCAGCCGATGTGGTCTACGGCCACGAGGAGACAAGTCTCTACACCAAGTGTGTTAGAACCTTAGGATCCGTTCGGGATGAAAGGAGAGCCCTCATGACCGTCAGATCTGGAAAAATGTGTGTAAGGATTAAAACTCCTTTGGAAATGGCAGAAGGGTGTGGAAATCGCGATATGCGAAATCCCGCGTTAGTTAGAAACCATCTAAGCCGTCAGATCTCGGCCGGAAAACCCGATAGCTGTTGGATCTGTCGGGAGGTGTCTGAAGGTTAAACCTCAGAAACTAGGGGCAAAAGCTCCAAAACAGATCTAAACCATCTGAAAGACGAAGGACACGTGTCGCGAGATCGCCCATATCGGGGATTCGGACATAGGGGGTCAGAAAGGGAAGTCTTTCGACTTCGCGAGTGGCGAAGTCGCGAGAGAATCAGGACTGTCCATCTGAGGAGGACAGTATGGGCCATAGCGAGGTCGGTGAGTGGAATACAGGTGGCACGAAGCTCTGGATCTCGCCGCGAGAAGTCCCAAAGTATTGGCGTTAGGATTCGCGAGTCGCAAAGTGCCGAGAGACGAGGTTCGTGTGGTCGCGTGGCAGAGCATAAGGTGGGACCCGCGTGGTCAACGGGTGAACACACATTTCCTGGAGATAGGAGTCGACACTCCGTTGAATTCTCGCATCTCGGGGGTTCGCGGAGTAGGAGGATGAAAGCTCGACGGTTCAACCGGCGAGGTTGCGAGGTTGCGAGGTTGCGAGATTTCGAGTAGCGAAAGTCCGTCGAGGGAGGAGTCAGCTCAGCGTTGACCTATCACGTCTTGGAAGATCGCAATGGGAGGTACAAGAGTTCGACTCACACACTCACGAAGGCGTGAGTTGCGAGAGGGCACTAACTAAGAAAAGAGCCATACCTTTGTCGCATCTCGGGTATCGGCGGTTAGAAGAAATGAGTCGAGGGTCTTCGACTCACGAACTCGCGAGATTGTGAGTTGCAAAAGGATGACTTTGGTTACGAATATCTAACTGTTGGATATTCGTGGACCGAGATTTCGAAGTTCTGAAGTCCCAGAAATTGCAGAGCTAGACAGCTCAGAAAACCTTGTGAAGTTGAAATGTCTTTCGTTCTTGTTTGTATTAATTATAAATGTTGTGGATTGTTTGTGAAGTTTAATGGCCTGACAAATTTCGAATTTAATTTCACAGTGCATGTGCAGAGTTCAACGGAGCTCAGGATTCCAGTTAACCAACGCCGAGTATGGAATGGGAAAAGGTGATGATTGCCTCCGAAACAGGAGACGAACGGGAAGGAAAGGATGTCAATATGGGAGTGGAAGGATCGAACTCCAATGGGTACAGAAAAGAGATGGGTAAGGAAGAACATATGATGCAACTCATCGAAAGATTGCAGAAATATGCCCAGGCTCGCCTAGCTGATATCCAAAATCTCATGAAAATCCGGGATCGGCAGGGTGAATTCAATTTAAAAATGTTGAAGAGCCTGGAAAGAATAGAAAAGAAATTGGAAAAGGGGAGTGACACAAGCAGATCAAGAAGTGTCAAAACCTCTGAGGGGAGAAGGAGATCGAGGAGTGGTAACAGACATTACCGTCTCTCCCCGAAGCATTCGGGCAAGGAGACACACAGTAGTTCAAGCCCGTCCCCTACCAAAAAACATCGGAAATCTGGAAGGAAGGAATTGAAAGGAGAAATGAACAAAATTAAGACTCCATCATTTCATGGAGAGCATAAGAAGGAGGAAGATGCTGAAACTTGGTTGTTGGGCATGAAGAAATACTTCCCGCTGCAGAATTATTATGCCCATGCAGAGGGAAGAATTGCAATGTACCAACTGAAAGGAAAAGCTTCCATGTGGTGGGATCAGTTTGTGCAGGTGCAGCACATAAGAGAGAAAGAGGTCACGTGGAAGGAGTTTAAGAGGTATTTCGAGAAGAAATACCTGACTAAAAGATACTATGATAGAAATATGAAGGAGTTCTTTGAACTCAAGTTAGGCAGTATGACCATTAATGAGTATGAACGAAATTTTCTGGAACTATTGAAGTATGTTCCATTCATCAAAGAAGTATGCTCCATTCATCAAAGACGAGGCTGTCAAAATTCAGAGGTATCTGAGTGGACTGCCACCTTCCATTGGTGACAAGATTCAATACGATGATCCTAAGACCATAGAAGAAACCATAAGAAGGGCGAAATGCCTATACGAACAGCAGAGAGAAAAGCCTACCTTTCGAAAGGCTTGGGATGACCAGAAGAGGTTTAAGAAGGAACAGAGGTAGAAGGGAGGTAATCCTTCCATTTTCAGAAACAGACCTTGGGGACAGTCATCCTTTAAAGAGCCCAGGAAAGTTGAAGGGAGTGAGCAGATGCCAAGGCCTCCACCCATGGAGTGTTGGGGTTGTAAAGGGAATCATCGATATAGAGACTACCCCCATAGGAAAGACAAAGCAAGAACTGTCCATACTGTTCAGCAAGATCAAACAATGGAGGATATGGGCAGTAGAATGCCGAGGATCTACGTAGCCCTGGACAACAAGCAAGCAGAATTTCAATCAGACATGATTGAAGTGGAAGGTATGATCAACAACCGACCACTTGTTATTTTAATTGATTCAGTGGCTAGTCATAGTTATGTAGATCCTAGAGTGGTGGAAAGTTTTCATCTAACGAGAAGCAAACATGAGAAGTCTTGGTTAGTACAGTTAGCCACAAAGACCAAGAGGAAGGTCATTGAATTGGTTAAGTCATGTTCAGTGGACATGAAAGGAATGAGCACTAAGGTTGAATTGAACATTCTGCCTTTAGGCTCATATGATTGCTTAATTGGGATGGACTGGTTGGACCAGCACCATGCCCTTNGTTACCGGAAAGGCTGTCAATTATTTGCAGCCCGGGTGGAAGAAGTATTCCAAAATGTGGTCTCGAATCTGGAAGACCACAGGGTACTCAAAGAGTTTGAGGACGTGTTTCAGGAGGTGCCTAGACTACCTCCAAAGAGGGACATTGATTTTTCTATAAATCTAATGCCTGGAGCAGCTCCAGTTTTGAAAGCTCCTTATAGAATGAGCACACCAGAGCTGAAAGAGTTGCAATTGCAGCTCGAAGAACTAATAAAGAAAGGTTACATTCACCCCAGTGTGTCACCGTGGGGATCCCCAGTCCTATTTGTGAAGAAGAAAGATGGGATGATGAGGTTGTGCATTGACTTTCGACAGTTGAATAAAGTCACTGTCAAGAACAAATATCCTCTGCCAAGGATTGATGATCTTTTTGATCAGTTGAAGGATGTGAAAGTATTTTCAAAAATAGATCTTCGATCTGGATATCATCAAGTGAGAATAAGGGATGAGGACATCAGCAAGACCACCTTCAGAACAAGGTACGGACATTATGAGTTTACAGTGGTGTCGTTTGGATTGTCCAACGCACCTACTGTCTTCATGTGCTTAATGAATGAAGTGTTCAGAAATTATCTGGACAAGTTTTTCATAGTCTTCTTGGACGATATCTTGGTGTATTCCAAGACAGAGGAAGAACACGAACAACACCTGAGAATGGTGCTACAGGTGTTGAGAGAACACCAGTTGTGCGCAAAACTGAGGAAGTGCTCCTTTTACCAAAGGCAGATCCATTACTTGGGGCATATAATATCTTAAGAAGGGATCGTTGTGGATCCTGAAAAGGTACATGCCATTCGAGAATGGCCAGCGCTAAGGAATGTGATAGAAGTTAGATCTTTTATGGGTCTGGCAGGCTACTATAGGAGGTTCATAGCCAGATTCTCAAGGATAGTGCATGCTATCACTTCCTTGCAAAGGAAGGGAAAGAAGTTCCAGTGGACTGAAGAATGTGAGAGCAGCTTCCAGCAATTAAAGAAGTTGCTAACTAGTGCTCCAATCCTGAAGATTGCACATCCAGACAAGGATTATGTAGTGTGGACAGATGCGTGTAAGGAGGGGCTGGGAGGAGTTCTCAGCCAAGAGGGATTTGTAATTTGTTATGAGTCCCGAAAGTTGAAGGAACATGAGAAGAAATATGCCACTCACGATTTAGAGCTGGCAGCAATCGTCCACGCCTTGAGGAAATAGAGACATTACCTCATGGGCAAGAAATTCGAATTAAGAACAGACCACAACAGTCTGAAATATTTATTTGATCAGCCAACCTTAAATGCCAGGCAAATTAGATGGCTGGAATTTCTGTGTGAATATGACTTTGATATCAAGAATATCAAAGGGAAAGAAAATAACGTGGCTGATGCACTCAGCAGAAAAGTGCATGAATTACATGCTACAGCCATTAGCATGTACAGAACTGAGTTGAAAGATAGAATTGTGGAGGCTGCAAGTGCTGATTTGCAGTACAAAAGACTTGTAGCAAAGCTACAGCAGCGTGAGAGACCATAGACCGAGGAAGGTTATACCTTAGGAACTGAGGGTCTACTTATGTATAAAAATAGAGTGTATGTACCTAATGACCAAGAGTTGAAGCTGGCAATTCTAAAGGAAATGCATAACGTGGTTTATGCTGGACATCCTGGATATCAGAAGACGGTGGCAGCAATCAAAAGCCATTATTTTTGGTCAGGTATGAAGAAGGAAATTGTTGAATACATCGCCAAATGTATGGAATGCCAGAAGGTCAAGGCTAAACACAGACACCCATCAGGGTTGTTTCAACCTTTACCTATTCCTGAGTGGAAATGGGATGTGGTAACAATGGATTTTATCACAGGGTTGCCCAAAACAAGCAAGCAGCATGATTCAATCATGGTGGTGGTGGAAAAGCTTACTAAAGCTGCCCTTTTTATTCCACTGAAACCCACCCACAGAGCAGCAGATGTTGCTGATATCTTTTTAAAAGAAGTTGCACGCTTGCATGAAATTCCTAAGACAATTGTGTCTGATAGGGACCCGAAATTCACTTCAAATTTCTGGAGAGGATTGTTCAAGGTATTCGGAACGAATCTAAACTTCAGTACAGCATATCATCCCGAGTCTAATGGACAAACAGAGAGAGTAAACAGAGTA
>JASDQU010881127.1:9145-34734 GCA_032191745.1 Picea mariana | reverse complement strand
GAAATGACATGACAAGAACTATCCATCTAGGATAGTTTCCCTAACAAATTCACTTTCCTTCATCTCAATATTCCACAATTAAACATGGGTTCTCTTACTCCACAAAGCATCTTCCCATGAGGGCTTTCACCATAAGGGGACCACTTTGGAGTTCATCCATATTTACTTCTTATCAACCATGACAAAACAATAATGAGTCATATTTAAATCAAGCACTATTGGGTCCATTACCCAAACCTTTGTGCTACGGGTCTTTCTTCAAGGGTTGACATCAATGACAACCAACCTTAATCAACAGTTACATGACATGGATCTGCAGTGTATTTGATTGGCACCCATGATTTTATTTCATCCTGAGCATGGGTATGCTCGCCTCGGTGAGACAAATTGTTATTCTTGCAGATGGCACCTTCTGAAATCTGGTCCCTGTGCTCACTCACAATGTACAATGGTGAAGACTAGTAATGTATTTCGATGATCAGATGCTCTTATAACCTCACATATTAGGGGGTATCTATTATAACCCTAAATTGCACCTGACATGCATATCTGGCATCAGGCCATGTAACTTGCTATCTTTACCAAGACATTATTGAACAAATTTTCTAAAAACCATCATTTTGAAGGTGTACCTGCCCTACACCATTACTTCCCTTGTACACATGCTCACTGAGCCACTACAACCCGTGTACACTCACAGAATATCGTGAAATATGGAAATTTTCATAGGATACTGGTTTTCGGTCCATTACTTAACCGTTTGATTTCCCATAGCCAGTCACCCAAACCGTTATTGTCCCTTTTGGCCTATAAAAGAAGGGGTTGGGGTCCCATTGCAAGAAGAAGCACGAGAGAAAAGAAACTCTGCCCATTTCGTTAATCTACTTTTTCCCCAATTGTAAATCCCTTACCATTTACCTAAGATAGAACTAAAGAGGAGAAGAAGACGTGGAATCAGTTGGTGCATGGTGAAGACGAGCCCAGGATCAAGTTCGAGGAGCAGTGTTGGTCTCATGTTGTAAGCGACTTTTGTGAGATTAATATAAATAAGTACTTTTTTCGTCTCGCCAAATGACGTCTTAAACTTATATGATTTGTTTATATTTCTTGTTTATGATGTCTAACCCACTAATCCATATGTAGAATGCATGCTTGTAGTTTCTCGTTTGTCTTTTGATGAATGCAGGTCATCCTTGGGAGGAGATTTGCAGTCAGGAAACAACCAAGTGCAAAGGGATCGACACCAGATGCAAAGTTTAAGGTAGGCCTAATGAATCCCTCTCTCTTGTCTTTTATGTATGATTTTGGGGTAATGTTGGGATAATGATAAAAAGTAGGAGACTTTAGATGGTTATCTCTACCTACATTTTAGACCCTTTGTGTATTTCATAGAGGGGTTTTCCTGCTATAGCAGTGTCTCTATATATTCTTCCAAAATTCCTTTAAGGATAATATTCTTGAGTGGATAATCTAGAAGATCATGGTATTTCGATTTCTTTGAGGTATAATAAAATTGTTCCATGTAATCCTCGAGACTCTAGTCCTCTAACTGGTGAATTTTAAAAATATCATTACGAGAATCCTTGGACCTCCAATAGTCTTGGTATTTTTTAATAAATATATCTTTCATGTCTTCCCAAGACCTAATACTAGACTCTCCTAACCCCATGAACCATCTTAGTGCAAAATCCTTGAGTGGCAGGATTTTTTTTTAATTTCTGGGCATCTTGCAAGTAGTTGTAGCTTACACACAAGGTGTCAAACTCAAATAGGAAGGTATCAGGTTCTTCACTTCTTTTACCATAAAAGGTGGCCAGTGCAGAGAGTGGAATATTCTTCATGTTGACATTTTGTGTGGTATCCAATATTGGAAACCCTAAGGTGGTTTCCGTTTGGTTTCCAACTTGTTCTCCCTCATCATGCCTCACATGGTTGTGATCCTCCTGATCATCCATACTGATTTGATTCCCAAAGAGAGAATATTTGAATGGTTTTATCCTTGAAGATAAAAAATTGTCCAAAGGTTCTTTTCCAGGAAGGGTATCCCTTCAATGGGAAGATTTATCTACTGTTTGGATGTCTAGGACTTTAGTCGAGCCTATTGAAACTATTGGTGCCAAAGTTGTTTTTTCAACTTGGGATACAATTATATTGCTTGAACTTCCAAAAAGAACATTCACATTTTCATGGTCAATGATATCTACAAAGTTAGAGTCGCTTGATGGCAGTGAAAAGGAAAAGGTTGTGTTGGGTAGTTTTGATGAAGGCTCAAGTGGTATTGCCTCTTGTCCCACTATTGTTGATGTTTCAATTTTTTGCTCTATAGTGTCCCTATTTTTGGTCTCTTCAGAGACTTCTTTGGATATTTGAATTGAGATAACCCCTATTTTATAGTATCGTTTTGTGGATTTTATGGGTGGAGTGTTCCTTCCTCCAAAAAGGTTATAAGTAACCTTGATCATAAGTTTTGGTTTGGTTTTTATGTATCTGTCCTTTGGGTCCCTAGGTTTGTTCATGAAAGAAGTAAAAAATAAAAATTACAATTGAGTTTGGAGGAACCTGCTATAATAGATGTGTAGGTTCTTACCTCTTGTCTTAAAGATTCCCTTCCACCAAACTAGTGCCAATGTTCAGAAATGATATACTTCCTAATTATTTTCTACTTTAAAACAACTCCCCGACAACGATGCCAAAAAATGATGGTTATTCTATATGTACTAATTCTCTCAATTAAATTGTCAACCCGGGGTATTTAAACTTATAGATGTGGCACAGTATGAGCCAAGGCATAAAGAAAAGCTAATGGAAAGATTGTCTAACTAATTTACAATTCTACTTTTTAAAGAGATGAATTTTAAAATATATTTAAACAACAAATTCTATGTAAATCAACCTTTAACTAATGAGCTTCAAGCAATTATAGAACTATAAACTATTTTACCTAATTAGCTTTAAAAAATCTAGGACTATGAACTGTTTGATCTATCTCTAAGTAAGAAAATAACAAGTAATGTATTTCAGAGCTATTTAATCTATTCAGTCTTTCTTTGAATAAAAAAACAACAAGTAATCTATATTTGAGCTATTTGATCTATCTACCTCTGAATGAGAAAGCAAGTAAGCAAGTAAGGAATTAATCTGTCAAAACTATCTTTAAAAGTGAACTCTATTCTTGAAGTAAAAACTCACAATTATTTCTATCTTGCAAGAATGAACACTAATCTACCTAACTAAAAGAAACAGTGTTGTGATAGTATTCAAATGTGATTATTGTGTCTTCGGTGGCGAATGACATCATGATGGAATCTAACTACTAATGACAGTTCAAGTGGAATTAACTCAATGCTAACTTCTATAGAGAAATGTAAAGTATGGATAAGGCAGTCTATATAAAGTTTTGTCATCATAAAAGTAACACTAGATGTTCTTGGAATCCATGATCTTTAAACATTGTGCAGAAAAGATTAAACATCAATCATTCACTCTATCACACAATTTCTCGAAAGTACTATTTTCAAAATCACTAACTCAAGCAAAGCTATAAAATCATAATTAACACTTAATAAAAAATCCAAATTCAAATTCATAACCAAGATAACAATGAAAATACTATGTGCAAATGTACAAAATTTTAACTAATGCGAATTAGAAATCATAATTCAAATTCATAACAATGAAAATACTCTGTACAAACCTACAAACTCAGGACTAGTGCTAATGAGAAATGATAATTCCAAATCCACTTCTATCCTATCATGTTGATGATAAAAGAAAAATTAGAAAATAAGGCAAAACTATAGAGAGTATTTGAAATTACAACTTGATAAATAAACACTATCTAAATTAGTACTCTGTAGAGTGATTTATAGCTAGGGAAGAAAAGACATGACAGTATAATTAGACAGCTTCTACAACCTGCAAAAAAAATGTTAGGAGTCCAAATATAAACACACAACCATGGACGTAGACACATACTCTGTGACACACACAATTCGGAAAGTGATCTACAAAATAAGAGAACATATACAAGGAGGTGAATTAGACAAGCAATATGAGATTAAAAGATACATACTGTGAGAAAGCAATTTAAAATTAAAAGATATACACAGTAAACAAGAAATTTTGAAATCAAAGAAGTATGAAAGGAAACTATTCAAAGGAAAGTATATACTGATATAAACAATCACCCAGACCATTGGTGGCCCCCCCAGAAGGTCATGGAAATACTTCAATAGGAAAATGTAATCACTAAGTTAACACAACATTGGCATTGATCATAAAAACAGAGTATACAACAAAATGGAGATAATGTTTGTGTGTATAATAAAATTCATGTGTTTTTTCTTGGCATAGGCAGTAGTATTTGTAGATTATTACAGAGCTTGAGTGGTTGACCACTCAAAGGGTTGAGTCTCTCTAAAAATAGTAAATTCATTAAATTCATTTTAACCGAAGAATATTCCTTAACAGTCTTGTGCACTCCACTTATCGGTCGTTGCAACTACCCAGTTCTAGATGCGTCTAGCTCCATAGTTGAAGGGCATGAGTGGGCATAAAACCCATATCTCTTATTTTTCCATCAAAGGGAACTGATGTGCTAACCGCCAGCCCCTGTGCACTTTTAGGGTCAGATCAAGTGCGAGATGGAGTGTCAGATCGAGTCCTGGATGTAGTGCCAGATGAGGGACTGGATGGAGGATAAGAACATGATTTCGACCTGTTGCAAGAAAACAAGAATGTTATATATTCATAATCAATTAACTAAGATGAATTAATTGTAAAACCATTAAAAAAATGATGATTATACATACCTTGTGTGATTCCATGGTGAATTTATGTACAAAGCTTGATAATACCTTTAAAATGGCTAAATGAGAGCATAAAATATATAATTGTCCTATGCAAAAAGGATTTGGCCATTGAAAAAAATAGTCAAAACACCAAACCAACATTTCTCCCACGCCTAAGGATTTGTAGGTACCTCTGCAAAAAAAAATGGATCACTCGACATAACTATACTCATGAAGGAGGGGGTGGATTGGCTTTAGAAGCTGCTCCCTCATGCCCTAGGAAATTTGTCTTATGCCTTTTATGATGTTTCAATTACATTTGGAGACTGTTATTGGTGGTGGTGATCTAATAAACCAATCGCTGAAGAGAGATCACTTTTGCTTGCAAGACAACATTGTCATGATGCAAATGCCTATCCATAGATTTTTGTTCTTCCAATTGTTGAAGAAACTGAGCATTTTCTTGTTTCAATTTCTCAATAACTAGGGTGTGATCAGATGGCTCATGAGAAAAAGGCTTGGGCTCTGTGATATATGTAGGAGGTATATCAACTTTAGAAGATGGTGTAGGCACCTAGGATGAAGGAGTAACAATGTTTTTGTGAGGGAGACTTGGTGTAATAGGTTCATATTTCACCTATTTATTGAGCTTAGACTCCTCCACATAAAATTCTCTGAGTATTTTATTGGGGCTCTCATGATCGGAAGACAATTGAATAGGATCTAAAGTGCTTGGAGGTTTTATATTGGGCTTCCCACTCATACTTCGGGTACTTGTTCGAAAGGATTTCCCATTGAATCGATTATATCCTCTTCTCTTTGTAGGATCTGAAGGAAAATCTTGATGGAATGAATCTTGTAGATTCTTAGGTTGAGAATCAATAGGTGTTGAAGGAAATGGGGAATTATCAACAGGCTTTTTGATTTTCTTACCAGATGAGGCTGCAAGGGAATCAATAATTTTCTTGGCCCTTTTATCAGATAGGGAGATAGTTTGAGTTGGAGGGTTTGTAGTTTTTGGAGAATGAGGCTTAGGTCGAGTGACAACCCTTGAATCGACCGATCTCTTAGTTGTCTTAACTGTGAGATGGGGATTTTAGAATTGGTAGAGGAAATTGTCCCATGTCTTAGTCTTTTTAGTCAATTTGGATATAACAAGAAATTTAATGAGGCCATGGTGGAACAAACTGTTGTGAGGGTTGGGAAAATTTTTATGGACTTAGGAAGACATTTTATCAAGTTGTTTTAGTATGTATAAAGGAAAATTCAAGGGTTTATTGAATTGAAAATGGGCTAACAGATGAACATGAAAAGCTTTAAAAAGAGAGTATCTAGCATCACAAGTGATGAGCCTAGTAATTATGATTAGGGGGTTAATCAATTCATCTTTGATCCATTCCTTTGAATACCCTTTGGCTCCAGAGACATTTTGAAATTTAGGCTTGAACACTCTATTATAGCTTGGGCGTGGCAATTGATGGTGTTTGAACCACCGATACAAAATCCGTGGCAATTTCGTGGCTTAGGAAATACATTCCTCCGATACCAAGAAGAAAAGAGACCCTATGCGAGCCAGTCTCCCATCAAACCCAAGAGAGAATTGGAGAGACACGCCATCATCATGTCCCTACAGATTGGCTAGGAATGGTCCTCACCCCACGTGAAGGAAGATCTCTCTTCACGTTGTGAATTGCAGAATGGACAATATCTCAGTGTAGGAGGATGGTTCATAGCGGTTGGGCATTGTTACAGAGTGAGGAATGAGAAGGAGAAAGAAATCAGGAAGAGGGCAAGCACAACACAACATATTGAGGATGAGAGAAATGGAAATTGGGGTAGAGTAACTAGTTTTTAATGCAATTGTGGTGGAAATGGTTTAATTCGTGGGTGCATTTGTCATACACGATTGCCATATGTGACCATATTGTGCTGCATTTGAATTTTAATGGTGTGCACTTTGGAGGAAAACAAAATCTTGTGAGAATTAGATCAATGTCCAAGTCTTAAACTTGGACATTTATTGATTAAAATGCATTTAAAATTTTAATTCAATTAGCAACATGAATTTTGAAAAAGATAGCATTCAATCCATCTAAATTACCATTGCAACGGGTGTAATTAATTCGAACGATCATTCCTTCATGTGATCGTGATCATCTACAGTATATACATACCTCACCCAATCATCCATATGGCACTTCATCTGGTCTTCCAGATGGAATTCCATTTGGTCTTCCAAATAACACTCCATCTAGTCCTCTTGTGTAAGTGGAAATCATCCCCATCATAATGGGCATTCACCCATAACACTGATCTTGGACAATTTCTGGCAGTCGTGGTGAACAAGAGCATGGAGCATGGATAGGATGAGTGTGAATAGGATTATCCATTGTTGATTTCCTTGTCATCGATCTGTAACAATATAAAACAACTTGCTCCTCTTTTCATAGGCATGTAACACAGATCTGTAGTGAGCATTTAACAATTTTTTATTTATCTGTAATTGTCACAAGGAACCTGTTAAGAAGTAATCCATTATACAAACATAAAAATGCACAACTCGCCTATAACACATAGGGATGTCAACAGTATATAATTTAGAATACCAATACAAACAACTATTGATATAATAGCCCAGGACATTGTAGAAACAATATGATAGAATTTTTGACAGAGATTCTGCTTCCTTTTCTCATGGATTGTAATACAGATGGCAGTGTTTATCATTTGTCATCTTAGGAAACCCCTCCCCCACTCCTAATTATTGTGACACCTCACAATCAAATATATAGGGAACCGGTCAATTCTCCTAATAGCCTAAGATTTACAGTTTTCCAAGTGTAGAGATAAATTTCACACATTAATACGATGAGACGGTTAAAATATGGCTCCACCTGTAGGGCTAAACATCCTACATATAGATAAGAAGAGGTAGGAGAGAGAGTATTAGGATTGTCTAAAAGTTAGTTCCCAATGGAAGAGTGATGGACTTCATTTACCTTTGCTTAAATATGCATACTTCTTTTCTTCTTTTCCTACAAGTAATGACGTACATCCTGACAAGTTTTAAGACTTAAGAATTTTATTTATTGTTTGTTAGATCATCACTGTCACTAGGTAGAATGCCCTATTATGTCCCCTTGCTCTGCGTCTTGACACCTTGACCCATGGAGGATTTTTCTCGAGATTCCTTTTCCTGCATATGTCCCCTTGCTCTAAGAATGAATGTGTTCCTTGCGCTTGGAACTAGTATGTCTATGACATGTGATCCTCATTTGTAACATAGCATTCTTTATTCTTTTTCAAGCATCCCAAAATTATTGAAAAAGACAAAAAAAATCAAATATACCACAAAAAGAAGAAGGGAAAAGTATTTTCCTTTTGTTGAGAGCACAATGAGTCACCCTTGTACAAAGCACATCATTTTGTTTGTCCAAGGGAAGTATTACTAAACATGAGTTGGCCCTTCTAGAGTTTGTCTCTTGTCCTCATGCCCGACCATCCTGAAAGAACAATCAAGTCCTGGCTCAAAATCAATGAAGTTCTATGCCTGATCATCAAGATCCTCTTGTCTATTACCGATGAGCTTTTGAAGACCCCTGGGTAGTGAAGTCGTCCACTCATATTACACTCCTACCTGAGTGTTAAAGATTTTGAAGTTTTTGCTCGAGCTTTGAAGGCCACATTTCCAGCCATTAGGCGTCATTGGATTCTTAAAAATGGATACTATACATGTATATATATTTTATTTTGATATGTAGATCCATTGTGTATTGCTCATGGCTACACTTTATATAGTTATATGACATGGATCTGCAGTGTATTTGATTGGCACCCATGATTTTATTTCATCTTGAGCATGAGTATGCCCGCCTCGGTGAGACAAATTTTTATTTTTACAGATGGCACCTCCTGAAATCTGGTCCCTGGGCTCACTCGCGTCATACAGTGGTTAAGATTGGTAATGTATTTCAGCCATCAGATGCTCTTCTGACCTCGCATATTAGGGGGCATCTGTTATAACCCTAAATTTCACCTGACATGCATATCTGGCATCAAGCCATCTAACTTGCTATCTTTACCAAGACATTATTGAACAACTTTTCTACAAACCATCATTTTGAAGGTGTGTGCACCCTTCACCATTACTGCTCATGTACACACACTCGTTGAGCCACTACAACCCATGTACACTCATAGAATATTATGAAATATGGAAATTTTCATAGGATACTAGTTTTCAGGCCATTACTTAACCGTTTGATTGCCCATAGCCAGTCACCCCAACCGTTACTGTCCCTTTTGGCCTATAAAAGAAGGGGTTGGGATCCCATTGCAAGAAGAAGCACACGAGCAAAGAAACTCTTCCCATTTCATTAATCCACTTTTTGCCAATTGTAAATCCCTTACCATTTCCCTAAGACAGAACTGAAGAGGAGAAGAAGACGTGGAAGTAGTTGGTGCATGGTGAAGAGGAGCCCAGGATCAAGTTCGAGGAGAAGTGTTAGTCTCATGTTGTAAGCGACTTTTGTGAGATTAATATACATAAGTACTTTTTTCGTCCTGCCAAATGACATCTTGAACTTATATGATTTGTTTACATTTCTTGTTTATGATGTCTAACCCACTAATCCATATGTATAATGCATTCTTGTAGTTTCTCATTTGTCTTTTGATGAATGCAGGTCATCCTTGGGAGGATATTTGCAGTTAGGAAACAACCAAGCACAAAGGGATCGACACAAGACGTGGAGTTTAAGGTAGGCCTACCTGATCCCTCTCTCTTGTCTTTTATGTATGATTTTGGGGTAATGTTGGGATAGTGATAAAAAGTAGGATACTTTAGAGGGTTAGCTCTGCCTACACTTTAGGCCCTTTGTGTAGTCCATAGAAGGGTTTTCCCACTATAGCAATGTCTCTATATATTCTTCCAAAATTCCTTTAAGGATAATATTCCTGAGTGGATAATCTAGAAGATCATGGTATTTTGATTTCTTTGAGGTATAAGAAAATCGTTCCATGTAATCCTCGAGACTCTCGTCCTCTAACTGTTGAATTTTAAAAATATCATTACAAGAATCCTTGGACCTGCAATAGTCTTGGTATTTTTTAAGAAATATATCTTTCATGTCTTCCCAAGACCTAATAATGGAATCTCCTAACCCCATGAACCATCTTAGTGCAAAATCCTTGAGTGGCAGAATTGTTTTTTAATTTCTGGGCATCTTCCAAGTAGTTGTAGCTTATACACAAGATGTCAAACTCAGATAGGAAGGTATCTGGTTCTTCACTGCTTTTACCATAAAAGGCGGCCAGTGTAGAGAGTGGAATGTTCTTCATGTTGACATTCTGTGTGGTATCCAAAATTGGAAACCCTAAGGTGGTTTTTGTTTGGTTTCCAACTTGTTCTCCCTCATCATGTCTCACATGGTTGTGATCCTCCTGATCATCCATACTAATTTGATTCCCAAAGAGAGAATACCTGAATGGTTTTATCCTTGAAGATAAAGAATTGTCCCAAGGTTCTTTTCCAGGAAGGGTGTCCCTTCAATGGGAAGATTTATCTACTATTTGGATGTCTAGGACTTTACTCGAGCCTATTGAAACTATTGGTGCCAAAGTTGTTTTTTCAATTTGGGATACAATTATATTGGCTGAACTTCCAAAACTAACATTCACATTTTCATGGTCAATGATATCTACAAAGTTAGAGTCCTCTGATGGTGGTGAAAAGGAAAAGGTTGCGTTGGCTAGTTCTGATGAAGGCTCAAGTCGCATTACCTCTTGTCCCACTACTATTGATGTTTCAATTTTCTGCTCTATAATGTCCCTATTTTTGGTCTCTTCAGAGACTTCGTTGGATATTTGAGTTGAGATAACCCCTATTTTATAGTATCATTTTGTGGAGTTTATGGGTGGGGTGTTCCTTCCTCCAAAAAGGTTATAAGTAACCTTGATCATAAGTTTTGGTTTGGTTTTTAGGTATCTCTCCTTTGGGTCCCTAGGTTTGTTCATGAAAGCAGTAAAAAATCAAAACTACAATTGAATTTGGAGGAACCTACTATAATAGATGTGTAGGTTCTTACCTCTCGTCTTAATGATCCCCTGCCACCAAACTAGTGCTAATGTTCAGAAATGATATACTTCCTAATTATTTTCTACCTTAAAACAACTCCCCGACAATGGCGCCAAAAATGATGGGTATTCTATATGTACTAATTCCCTCAATTAAATTGTCAACCCGGGGTAAGTAAAGTTATAGTTGTCACACAGTATCAGCCAAGGCATAAAGAAAAGCTAATGGAAATATTGTCTAACTAATTTTCAATTCTACTTTTTAAAGAGACGAAATTTAAAATATATTTAAACAACAAATTCTATGTAAATCAACCTTTAACTAATGAGCTTCAAGCAATTATAGAACTATAAACTATTTTACCTAATTAGCTTTAAACAATCTAGGACTATGAACTGTTTAATCTATCTCTAAGTAAGAAAATAACAAGTAATCTATTTTAGAGCTATTTAATCCATTCAATCTTTCTTTGAATAAAAAAACAACAAGTAATCTATATTTGAGCTATTTGATCTATCTACCTTTGAATGAGAAAGAAAGTAAGCAAGTAAGCAATTAATCTGTCAAAACTATCTTTAAAAGTGAACTCTATTCTTGAAGTAAAAACTCACAATTATTTCTATCTTGCAAGAATGAACACTGATCTACCTAACTAAAAGAAACAGTGTTATGACAGTATTCAAATGTGATTATTGTGTCTCTTCGGTGGTGAATAACATCATGATGGAATCTAACTACTAATGATAGTTCAAGTGGAATTAACTCAATGCTAACTTCTACAGAGAAATGTAAAGTATGGATAAGGCAGTCTATATAAATTTTTGTCATCATAAAAGTAACACTAGATGTTCTTGGAATCCATATGATCTTTAAACATTGTGCAGAAAAGATTCAACATCAATCATTTGCTCTATCACACAATTTCTCAAAAGTACTATGTTCAAAATCACTAACTCAAGCAAAGCTATAAAATCATAATTAACACTTAATAAAAAATCCTAATTCAAATTCATAACCAAGATAACAATGAAAATACTATGTGCAAACCTACAAACTCTTAACTAATGCGAATTAGAAATCATAATTCAAATTCATAACAATGAAAACACTCTGTACAAACCTACAAGCTCAGGACTAGTGCTAACAAGAAATGATAATGCAAAATACACATCTATCCTATCATGCTGATGATAAAAGAAAAATTAGAAAATAAGGCAAACCTACATAGAGTATTTTAAATTACAACTTGATAAATAAACACTATCTAAATTAGTACTCTGTAGAGTGATTTATAGCTAGGGAAGAAAAGACATGACAGTATAATTAGACATCTTCTACAACCTGCAAAAAAACGTTAGGAGTTCAAATATAAACACACAACCATGGACGTAGACACATACTCTGTGACACACACAATTCAGAAAGTGATCTACAAAATAAGAGAACATATACAAGGAGGTGAATTAGACAACCAATATGAGATTAAAAGATACATACAATGAGAAAGCAATTTAAAATTAAAAGATATACACAGTAAACAAGAAATTTTGAAATCAAAGAAGTATGAAAGGAAATTATACAAATGAAAGTATATACTGGTATAAACCATCACCTAGACCATTGGTGGGCCCCCCAGAAGGTCATGGAAATACTTTAACAGGAAAACATAGTCACTGAGTGAACACAACATTGTCATTGATCATAAAAACAAAGTATACAATAAAATGGAGATAATGTTTGTGTATATAATAAAATTCATCTGTTTCTTCCTGGAATAGGTAGTAGGATTCGTAGATTATTACAGAGCTTGAGTGGTTGACCACTCAAAGGGTCAAATCTCTCTAAAAACAGTGAGTTCATTAAATTCGTTTTAACAGAAGCATCTTCCTTAATAGTATTGTGCACTCCACTTATCGATCGCTGCAACTACCCAGTTCTAGACGCGTCGAGCTCCATAGTTGGAGGGCACGAGTGGGCATAAAAGCCATGTCTCTTATTTTTCCATCAAAGGGAACTGATGTGCTAACTGCCAGCCCCTGTGCACTCTTAGTGTCAGATCGAGTGTGGGATGGAGTGTTAGATCGAGTGCTATATGTAGTGCCAGATGAGGGATTGGATGGAGGATCAAATCGTGATTTCGACCTTTTGCAAGAAAACAAGAATGTTATATACTCATAATCAATTAACTGAGATGAATTAATCGTAAAACCATTGAAAAAATGATGATTATACATACCTTTTTTGATTCCATGGTGAATTGATGTACAAAGCTTGATAATACCTTAAAAATGGCTAAATGAGAGCATAGAATATATAATTGTCCTATGCAAAAAGATTTTTCCATTGAAAAAAATAGTCAAAACACCAAACCAACATTTCGCCTAGGCCTAAGGATTTGTAGGTACCTCTGCAAAAAAAAATGGATCACCTAACAAAACTATACTCGTTAAGGAGGGGTTGGATTGGCTTTAGAAGCTTCTCCCTCATGCCCTAGGGAATTTGTCTTATGCCTTTTATGATGTTTCAATTACATCCAGAGACTATTATTGCTGGTGGTGATCTGATAAACCAATCACTGAAGAGAGTTCACTTTTGTTTGTAGGACAACATTGTCATGACGAAAATGCCTATCCATAGTTTTTTGTTCTTCCAATTGTTGAAGAAACTAAGCATTTTCTTGTTGCAATTTCTCAATAACTAGGGTGTGATCAGATGGCTCACGAAAAAAATTCTTGGGCTCCTTGATATATGTAGAAGGTATATCAACTTTAGAAGACAGTGTAGGCACTTGGGAGGAAAGAGAAGAAATGTTTTTGTGAGGGAGACTTGGTGTAATAGGTTCATAATTGACCTCTTTATTTGGCTTAGACTACTCCACAGAAAATTCTCTGAGTGTTTTATAGGGGCTCTCATGATCGGAAGACAATTGAATAGGATCTGAAGTGCTTGGAGGTTTTATATTGGGCTTGCCACTCACAGTTCTGGTGCTTGTTCGAAAGGATTGTCCTTTGAATTGATTAACTCCTCTCCTCTTTGTAGGAACCAAAGGAAAATCTTGATGGAATGCATCTTTTGGATTCTTAGGTTGAGAATCAATAGGTGTTGAAGGAAATGGGGAATTATCAGCATGCTTTTTGATTTTCTTACCATATGAAGCTGCAGGGGAATCAATAATTTTCTTGGCCCTTTTATCAAACCGGCAGATAGTTTGAGTTGGAGGGTTTGGAGTTTTTGGAGAATGAGGCTTAGGTGGAGTGACAACCCTTGAATTGACTGATCTCTTGGTTTTCTTAACTGTGAGATGGGGATTTGAGAATTGGTAGAGGAAATCGTCCCATGTCTTATTCTTTTTAGTCAATTTGGATATAACAAGCAATTTAATGAGGCCATGGTGGAACAAACTGTTGTGAGGGTTGGGAAAATTTTTATGGACTTAGGAAGACATTTTATCAAGTTGTTTTAGGATGTATAAAGGAAAATTCAAGGGTTTATTGAATTGAAAATGGGCTAACAGACGAACATGACAAGCTTTAAAAAGAGAGTACCTAGCATCACAAGTGATGAGCCTAGTAATTATGATTAGGGGGTTAATCAATTCATATTTGATCCATTCCTTTGAATACCCTTTGGCTCCAGAGACATTTTGAAATTCAGGCTTGAACACTCTATTATAGCTTTTACATGGCAATTGATGGTGTTTGAACCACCGATCCAAAACCCATGGCAATTTCGTGGCTTAGGAAATACATTCCTCAGAGACCAAGAAGACCAAAGACCCTATGCGAGCTAGTCTCCCATCGAACCCAAGAGATAATTGGAGAGAGACGCCATCGTCGTGTCCCTACATATTGGCTAGGAATGGTCCTCACCCCATGTGAAGGAAGATCTCTCTTCACATTGTGAATTGCAGAATGGATAGTATCTTGGTGTAGGAGGATGGTTCATAGTGGTTAGCCATTGTTACAGAGAAAGGAATGAGAAGGAGAAAGAAATCAGGCAGAGGGTGAGAGCAACACAACAAACTGATGATGAGCAAAATGGAAATTGGGGCAGAGTAATTGGTTTTTAATGCAATTGTGGTGGAAATGGTTTAATTCATGGGTGAATTCGTCATACACGATTGCCATATGTGACCATATTGCACTGCATTTGAATTTTAATGGTGTGCACTTTGGAGGAAAACAAAATCATGTGAGAATTAGATCAATGTGCAAGTCTTAGACTTGGACATTTGATCATTAAAATACATTTAAAATTTTAATTCAGTTACCAACATGAATTTTGAAAAATATAGCATTCAATCCATCTAACCTTACATTGCAATGGGTGTAATTAATTCAAACGATCATTCCTGCATGTGATTGTGATCATTTATAGTATATACATACCTCACCCAATCGTCCATATGGCACTTCATCTGGTCTTCCATATGGAATTCCATCTGGCCCTCCAGATAACACTCCATCTGGTCCTCCTGTGTAAGTGGAAATCATCCCCATCATAATGGGTGTTCACCCATAGCACTCAACTTGGACAATTTCTGGCAGTCGTGGATAACAAGAGCATGGAGCATGGATAGGATGAGTGTGAATAGGATTATCCATTGTTGATTTCCTTGTCATCGATCTATAACAATATAAAACAACTTGCTCCTCTTTTCATAGGCATGTAGCAAAGATCTGTAGTGAGAATTTAACAATTTGTTATTTATCCATAGTTGTCACAAGGAACCTATTAAGAAGTATTCCATTATATAAACATAAAAATGCACAACTAGCCTATAACACATAGGGATGTCAACAATATATAATTTAGAATACCAATACAAACAACAGCTGATATAATAGCCCAGCACATTGTAGAAACAATATGATAGAATTTTTGATAGAGATTCTGCTTCCTTTTCTCATGGATTGTAATATAGATGGCAGTGTTTATCATTTTTCATCTTAGGAAACCCCTCCCCAACTCCTAATTATTGTGAGACCTCACAATCAAATATATAGGGAACTGGTCAATTCTCCTAATAGCCTAAGATTTACGGTTTTCCAAGTGTAGAGATAAATTTCACACATTAATATGATGAGACGGTTAAAATATGGCCCCACCTGTAGGACTAAACATCCTACATATAGATAAGAAGAGGTAGGAGAGAGAGTATTAGGATTGTCTAAAAGTTAGTTCCCAATGGCAAAGTGATGGACTTCATTTACATTTGCTTAAATATGCATACTTATTTTCTTCTTTTCCTACAAGTAATGACATACATTGTGACAAGTTTTAAGGCTTAGGAATTTTATTTATTGTTTGTCAGATCATCACCCTCACTAGGTAGAATGCCCCACTATCAGCAAGCTTGTTCACTACTCTGATGGGTTTACCTAGCCATACCATAGGCTGGCACCCACTGTCAGCAGACCTGTTCAGTATCCTCATGGGTTATCCTCTTACACCCTTTTACAATAGAGACTGCCCCACCATATTTTAATATTTTTTTATAAATATTGCTTTTTGCAAGAAGATGGGGAGGCATCTCTGAATTTTTTTATTTAGGAATGGGATGGTATTTAAGTTAGAGGATGACTCTTATTTATGTATTCCTTATAGATTGTCCTGATGTAAGGGATACTTAAGTGGACGTAGCCTATCAAAATATATGGTATAATCAAACATTTTTAGTTTGTAGTGGATGGTACCATTGGAAAAGAACAAAAAGGTATCTTGAGGCCCTACTCACTTTATTATTTTTTAAAGTTATATTGATGTTTCCAAGGCTAACCTCTAATCAGACCTTCTTGCTACTCTTTCATAAAGATACTATACTCACCCACTCAAGGTTTTTGGGGAAAGTGTATGAGTAACCTCTAGGTTTGATAAGACAAGGTGTCACTTCCTTATATCCTCTAGTGGTGGAGGTTATGAGAAACTGCCATTAAAGATGCCTTGAGATGAAGGAAGATAGAAATATTGGAAAAAATGGCTAAGTTATAGAAAGTAATTTCTAAGCATAACAAAAATTCATTATTCAATTGATTCTTAAGCAGACAACAAAGTTCAAATATACGAAAATCTTCTTCCGAAGTAGGATACTTCCCTTTTTTTCTCTTTGAATTTGTCCACTTGTGGTGAAATAAACACCTACAAAGATCTCTAAAATTGTTTATTAGCAAAAGCACACAATCAGAATTCAGAAAATGTTTCAAGAACGGGGGGAGGAAGAAGAAACTTCCCCATCCACCAAGGCTAATGCCTTGTCGGTTGACATGACATGTAGAAAATATTCTTTGGAAATGGGTTCGTGGTAAAGTTTAACTCAGTTTCCATTCACTATGAAAGAGACTTGTACATCATCAATTTTTTTTATCTTAACAACCCCATTATCATACACGGCAACTACCTCATAAGGACCCAACCAATGAGTGGTAAATTTTCCTTTAAAATTTTTTAATCAGGAATTAAACAACAAATACCAATCACCAGGTTGAAATTGTTTCTTCTTAATAAATTTTCCATGCCACTTGCTCCTCTAGTTTTAAACTAACATTGTTTGTTGGATATCATCTTGTCTAATCTCATCCAATTCATTCAATTGTAGGGCTCATTTTTTTTGTGCCTCATCTAGGTCTAATCCCAATTGTGCAACAATACATAAAGTCCTTACTTGGAATTCAATTGGTAGAAGTACTTGTTTTCCACAAAATAGTTCATATGGGGTATGCCCAATGGTGTTTCTCTAGGTGGTACGATATTCCCACAAAGCCTTTGGAAGTATATCAACCCAATCCCTATGGTGTAATTGGACAGTTTTGGTTAAGATAGTTTCTAAAACGTTTTTTGTTGACTCTACTTGACCATTAGCTTGCGGGTGATATGGAGAAGAATTACAATGCTTGATCCCATATCTCTCTGTTAATTCCTTCATCAGCTTATAAGTGAATTGTGTGCCCTAGTCTGTAACAATTTCATGAGGAACACCAAAGCGGATAAAGACATCTTCATAAATGAATTAAACAAAAGATTTTTCGGTAGCCCTAAATAAGAATTTTTCCTCTACCCACTTGGTGACATCATATGTACAAACCAAAATATAATTTTTCTTATGAGACATGGGTGAAATTAGTCCTAAAACATCAAGGGCCCATTTCTTAAAGGGTTCTATCATAACTTGGGAACGTAAGGACATTTCATCAACTGATGTGGGTCTTCCTATCCTTTGATAACTATCACAACTTCTCACATATTTGGCAGGATCCTTACAAATGTTAGGCCAATTGTAACCTGAATGTAAAACCTTATATGTTGTACATTTGTCATAAAAATAGCCACCACATGGTCCATCATGAAAAATTTGTAAGTTTTTTGTTATCTCATCTTCTCAGACACAACTAGGAATAATAAAGTCTGGTCCAGTACGAAAAAGTTCATGGCCAACCTAGGAGTAGTTATCACTTTGCGTGATAATTCGACACTTTTCAGGAGGTGAAAAATGAGCTGGTAACTTTCTAGTAGCCAAATAATTTTCCATGTATGTAAACCATGGGGTATTTACGGAGAGGGAAAATATATGCTCATATGGAAAACTATCATCAACATGAATATTATCAACCTCATGATTAATGTGTGAAACAAAAGAAGCTAGTAAGTTCTCTTTTCCAGGTCGGTCAAGGGCGGTGATATTGAAATCTTGTAATAAAAGGAGCCACCTAGTTACTTGGCCATTGGTAATGCGTTTATTCATGAGAAATCTGATGGTAGAGTGATCTGCATGTAAAAATACCTCATATCCTGTGATATATGGAGAAATTTATTATTGGCATGGAAAACTACCAAGAATTCCTTTTCGATAACTGTATAGTTTGACTCAGCAGGGGACAATTTCTTACTCACAAAAATGGCATAAGACTATTGGTATTCTTTTTTTCCTAATACTCCTCCTATTGCAGTATCAGAGGTATTAGTGGACATGTGAAATGGAAGGGACCAATTGGTTCGCCTAAGAATTGGTGCCATAGATAATTTAGTTTTAAGAGTTTCAAAGGCAGGTTGACATTCATCAGTCCAAAGAAAATCAACATCTTTTGTAAGCAATCCAAACATGGGTGCAACAATCATTCTAAAATTCTCAATAAATTTTTGATAGTATCTAACATGTCTAAGAAATATTCTGGTGTCTTTTTAAGTCTTTGGAGGTGGAAGTTTCAGGATTACCTCAATCTTAGCAGGATCCACTTTAATCCCTTCAGATGAAACATGATGCCCTAAGACTACTCCTTCACTCAANTAATTTCTTGACATCTGATAAGAACTTTCTTTAGATTATCTAGGGCTTCCTGATAAGTATTTCCATATACTCTAAAATTGTTCATATACACTTCCACACAATCATGAATGAGGTCAACAAATCTCCCTAATACTGCTCGTTGAAATGTTGCAGGAGAATTACACAAACCAAATGTTAAGACCCTATAGGCATAGGTGCCCCAAGGACAAGTGAAAGTAGTCTTGTCCTGATCCTTAGGTGTTATGAGAATTTGGTTGTATCCACTATATCCATCCAGGAAGGAAAAGTATCACTTCCCTAACAAGGTATCCAAGACTTGGTCAATGAAGGGAAGAGGAAAATAATATTTAAGAGTGGCCTTATTAAGTTCTTGAAAGTCGACACAAATTCTCCATTTTCTGGTTACTTTCTTTGGAACCACTACAAGTGCAGATACCCATTTAATTTCAGATATTGGATTCATCATTCTCTGGGGTTGCCTAACAGGTGTTACTTCTGCATGGGTATATATGTGATGAATGCACGTGTCGGGATGTATGGCCTCTATATCAGTATATTTCGAGGCAAATGCCCTTGATTGCTCTTTAAGGACATTTAATAATTGTTCTTTTTGATCTGCATCTAGTCTAGAATTTATACGTAGGAATTTCCCAGGACTAATCTCATAAGGCATGGTATAAGATGTGGCAGTTTCATCTATTTCAAAAATAAAAGATGTCGAAGAAACATTTGATGGGTCCAACTGTTCCTGAAATTCTTCACCAAACATGTACTCAAATTAGGGAAACGATTGTGGAAAATCAACACACATGATAGCATAAATAAATTGATTTAGCACATTTTCCGTTGTTTTATCTTGAAGTGCCCAAAAATGATCAATCGAAAACACAGGTTCTTCCCAGTTCTCATTCTCATATGGACATTCAATCCACCATATATTCTCCATAATAGGTTGAACTGGTGGGTATATGGTAATATTCTGTATAGAAAGTCCATTAGAGATGGTCATTTCACCTTCTCTACAGTTAATAAATGCATTTCTTGTGGCCAACCAAGGTCTTCCCAAGATAACAGTATGCCATTTAGCATGATCCTTTGAATGAATGATAATAAATTATACTAGATATTCCCATGAGGCTAATGTAACTATCATATCATCCAATATTCCTTCAGGTATAACTTTTGTCTTATCTGCTAATTCCAAAATAGTTGGGGTAGGTCTAAGAAGGGGTTTCAAGTGTAATTCCTCCAAGGTAGAAATAGTCATAACATTAATGGCTTCCCCTAGGTCTATGAGAGTATTTTATATGGGAACCTTATTAATGGTTATTGTTACTATGAGTTTCCCTAGGTTTTCATAGTTTGTGACCCTAGGCTGCTCTGATATGTATTCAAACAATTCTCCCATCAAATGTATTGTTGGATGATTTTTTTGTTTCCTACCTAGTTTCTTGATACACAATTCATTAAACACCTTATTGTAAATTGGAATGTCCTTTATGGCTTGTAATAGGGGAATTTTGACATAGATATTCTTTAATTCATTTAAAATGTCAAATTCTGGTCGAATCGTTGGTTTCTCAATTGCTAATCTTTCTGGATAAGGAGGGGCTTTTATAATCTATGAAGATTCACTTTGGGGAAGCTTTCGTTCCTGGTATTTAGGAATTATAACATCTTCCCACTTAGTGTCATCTGTGGGTTGTTTAGTAGTTTCATATTCTTCTTCTTATCGGATGACTACATAAGGCCTCTGTCTATCCAGCACGTTTCTCGAACTTAGTTGAATCTCATGTAATGGAACAAGATAAATAACATATGCCAGGAAGGTTTGTAGCTTAACATTGTGAAGAGGTTGATTTGGTTTTTTATTCGGTTTAGGCACCGATTGTGCCAGTAATAATGTTGGTCTTGGGGAGCTTGTATTCTGGTATTGTTGGGGTTGTTGTGGCATAAGAGGTAAAGGTGTGGGAACAAAACCTAGAAACATTTGTTGGATGTTAAGTGGAAACTTTGGGTGATGATGAGTGGGCACAGGAACAGGTGGAGCCTAAGTGTTTACTTGGGTATGCCCTCCTCTCCATCCTTTTAGCCAATGGTGGTGTGAATCATACTCTGGAGACCGGTTTTTCCAATTTGGTGAGTTCCACTATTGTGGTTTTTTATAGTAAGGTCGAACTTGAGGTGGTATTTCCTGGTATGTAGGCTGAGTCCTAGGTTTCCATGGCCTCCTAGGTGCATAAGTAGATTCCCTAGGATCCCCACTTCTGTAAATGGCTAATAAACCAGGATGGGAATTTTTCAGTTGGGCAATCTTTAGTGAGAAAGCCACAAACTAAAATGTTGTCTAATGGGGACTCCCTTAAGGAATTATTCCTTCTTCACCTTGGAAAAAATATGCACATTGCGACATTCTCCTCCTCCTATTTCTTCTTAATTTTTAGGATGTACAATTGGGAACCTATTGTACTTAGGATATTGATTTTGAATTTATCAGATAGGTTTCCTATATCTACCCTTATAATACCACCTTAACTAATTGTTTTTATGTTTCTACTATAAGGATCCCAAACACTCTTCCCATTTTTGGCTCTACTCCTCGAGTAATTTCTACAAATTTCATAGATTTGAGTAAATGGTTTATGGGAGATGTCACCTGATGCCATCAAGTTAAGTGTATCTAGATATTCTTCCAAAATTCCTTTAAGGAAAAGTGTCTTGACTGTGTTATCTGGAAGGTCATGGTATTTTGATTTATTTGAGGTATAAGTAAACTGTTCCATGTAATCCTCGAGACTCTCATCCTCTAACTATTGAATTTTAAAAATACCATTGCAAGAATCCTTGGACTTGAAGTAGTCTTGGTATTTTTTAAGAAATATAGTTTTCATGTCTTCCCAAGACCTAATACTGGACTCTCCTAACCCCATGAACCATCTTAGTGCAGAATCCTTGAGAGTGGCAGGAAAAAGTTTTAATTTATGGGCATATTGAAAGTACATGTAGCTTCTACACAAGATGTCAAACTCAAATAGGAAGGTATCTGGGTCTTCACTTCTTTTACCATAAAAGGTGGGCAGTGCAGAGAGTTGAATGTTCTTCATGTTAACATTCTTTGTGGTATCCAAAATTGGAAACCCAAAGGTGGTTTATGTTTGGTTTCCAAATTCTTCTCCCTCATCGTGTCTCACATGGTTGTGATCCTCCTAATCATCCATACTGATTTGATTCCCAAAAAAGGAATACTTGAATGGTTTCATCCTTGAATATAACAAAGTGTCCCAAGGTTCTTTTCTAGGAATCATATCCATTCGATGGGAATATTTGTCTATTGTTTGGATGTCCAATACTTTACTCGAGCATCTTGAAACTATTGGTACCAAATTTGTTGTTTCAATTTGGGATACAACTATATTAGTTGAACTGCCAAAAAGAGCATCCACCTATTCAGGGTCAATGATATCTATAAATTTAGAGGCCCCTGATGGTGGTGAAAAGGCAAAGGTTGTGTTGGTTACTTCTGATGAAGGCTCAAGTGGTATTACCTCTTGTCCCACTACTATTTATGTTTCAATTTTCTATTCTATAGTGTCCCCAATTTTTGTCTCTTCAAAGACTTCTTTGGCTCTTTGAGTTGAGATAACCCCTATTTTTCGATATCATTCTATGGATTTTATGGGTGGAGTGTTCCTTCCTCCAAAAATGTTAGAAGGAACCTTGATCGAAATTTTTGGTTTGGTTTTGATGTATCTTCCCTTGGGTCCCTAGGTTTGTTCATTAAAGAAATAAAAAAGAAAAACTACCATTGGGTTTGGGGGAACCTGCTATAACATATGTGCAGGTTCTTACCTCTGATCTTAAAGTTCCCCTACCACCAAACTAGTGCTAATGTTAAAAAATGATCTACTTCCTAACTATTTTCTACTTTAAAACAATTCCCTGAAAACGACGCCAAACAATGATGGGTGTTCTATATGTACTAATTCCCTCAATTAAATTTTCAACCCAAGGTAAGTAGACTTAGATTTGTGGCACAATATGAGCCAAGGAAGAAACAAAAGCTAATGGAAATATTGTCTAGCTAAGGTGATAGTTTACCCTAGGGATCAACACTCTTTTAAATTTACAATTCTACTTTTTAAAGAGATGAATTTTAAAATCTATTTAAACAACAAATTCTATGTAAAGCAACCTTTAAATAATGAGATTCAAGAAATTTTAGAACTATAAACTATTTGACCTAAGTAGCTTTAAACAATCTAGGACTATGAACTGTTTAATCTATATTTAAGTAAGAAAATAACAAGTAATATATTTCAGATATACTTAATCTATTCAATCTTTCTTAGAATAAAAAAACAACAAGTAATCTATCTTTGAGCTATTTGATCTATCTACCTATGAATGAACAAGAAAACAAGTAAGGAAGAAATGAATCTGTCAAAACTATCTTTACAAGTGAACTCTATTCTTAAAGTAAAAACTCACAATTATTTCTATCCTACGAGAATGAAAACTAATCTACCTAACTAAAAGAAAGAGTGTTGTGACAATATTCAAATGTGATGATTGTGTCTTCAGTGGTGAATGACATCATGATGGCATCTAACTACTAATGGTAGTTCAAGTGGAATTAACTCAATGCAACCTTCTACAAAGAAATGTAAAGTATGGATAAGGCAATCTATAGAAAGTTTTTCCATCATAAAAGTAACACTAGATGTTCTTGGAATCCATATGATCTTTAAACATTGTGCATAAAAGATTCAACATCAATCATTCACTCTATCACACAACTGCTGGAAAGTATTATGTTCAGAATAACTAACTCAAGAAAAGCTATAAACTCATAATTAACACTTAATCATAAATCCTAATTCAAATTCATAACTAAGATAACAATGAAAATGCTCTATCCAAACCTACAAACTCTTAACTAATGCTAATTAGAAATCACAATTAAAATTCATAGCAATGAAAATACTTTGTGCAAACCTACAAAATCATGACTAGTGCTAACAAGAAATCATAATTCAAAATCCACTTCTATCCTATGATTTTGATGCTAAAAGAAAAATTAGCAAATAAGGAAAACCTATAGAGAGTATTTGAAATTACAACTTTATAAATAAACATTATCTAAATTAGTACCCTTTAGAGTGATTTACAACTAGGGAAGAAAAGACATGACAGTATAATTAGACAGCTTCTACAACCTGCAAACAAAATGTTAGGAGTCTAAATATCAACACACAACCATGGATGCCAACACATACTCTGTGATACACACAATTCAGAAAGTGATATGCAAAATAAGAGAATATATATAAGGAGGTGAATTAGACAAGCAATCTGAGATTAAAAGATACAAACAGTGAGAAAGCAATTTAAAATTTAAACATATACACAATAAATAAGAAATTTCAAAATCAAAGAAGTATGAAAGGAAATTATACAAATGCAAGTATATAATGATATAAAAAATCACCCAGAACACTATTGGCCCCCCCAGAAGGTCGTGGAAATACCTCAATAGAAAAATTCAAACACTGAGTTAACGCAACATTAGCATTGATCATAAAAATAGAGTATACAACAAAATGGAGATAATGTCTGTGTATATAATAAAATTCATGTGTTTCTTCCTGGTATAGGCAACATCATTTATAGATTTGTACAGATCTTGAGAGGTCGACCACTGGAAGGGTCGACTCTCTCTAAAAACATTAATTTCATTAATTCGTTTTAAAAGAAGAATCTTCCTTAACAGTCTTGTGCTCTCCACTTAGTGGTCATTGCAACTACCAATCCTAGATGCGTCGAGCTCCATATTTGGAGAGCATGAGTGGGAATAAAACCCATATCTCTGATTTGTCCATCAACAGGCATTGATGTGCTAACCTCCAACTCCTATTCACTTTGAGTGTCGGATCGAGTGGCAGATGGAGTGTCTTATCAAGTGTTGGATGGAGTGATGGATGAGGGACTGGATGGAGGATTGGATCGTGATTTCAACTTGTTGCAAGCAAACAAGAACGTTAGATATTCATAAACAATTAAATGAGATGAATTAATCGTAAAACCATTGCAAAAACGATGATTATACATACCTTGTGTGATTCCATGGTGAATTGATGTATAAAGCTTGATATTACCTTTAAAATGGATAAATCAGATCATAGAATATATAATTGTCATACGCAAAAAGGATTTGGCCATTGAAAAAAAATAGTCAAAACACCAAACCAACATTTCTCCCATGCCTAAGGATTTGTAGGTCCCTTTGCAAAAAAAATGGATCACCGGACATAACTATACTCGTGAAGGAGGGGGTGGATTGGATCTAGAAGCTTCTCCCTCATGCCCTAGGGACTTTGTATTAGGCCTTTTACAATGTTTCAATTGCATCCAGAGACTGTGATTGGTGGTGGTCATTTGATCA